>VYZS01089807.1:28530-67301 GCA_013400695.1 Neodrepanis coruscans | reverse complement strand
TAGTATTTCATCTTTTTATAAGGACATCACTTCACCTTCAGGCCATTATATTAGGACAGAAGATGTTAGTCCTGGAAGCATTCTAATGAAAATAAAAAAAAAATAATTAAAAATTACCTGTAAATTTATGTCTGTAAGCATATGGTCATTATAGGTACTATTATTCCAATCAGCAAAGCAGAAATTAAATGTACAGGTTGAATATTGCTACCCTAAATGTGCAGATGGAATCTGAGGAGGAAAATTACACCGAGAATTTTGTGCTGTTTGAACAATTTAGAAGTTTTGAACACACTTGTTGGCCTTGAAATGTGACCTGAGGGACAGTCAGTGTAACGTGGAAAAGTCACTGTTCCAACACATGGAAATGATCTCCTTCCCCTCTCTCACAGTTCAGGCAGGAAGGATGTTTTGTCCAGGGAAAATACACAACAACCCATAAATATTTACGGGGTTTGGTCAGAATGTAAGTGAACCTAAAGTGTTCCAGATTCCTTTGCAAAATTCTGAAGCACAATTTTAGTTCACTCTTTCGCTGTGTGGTGACACAAATCATGTTGTACATGTGTAGTTTTAAGTGTGAAATGGCTGTCAGAGAACATTGCTCTGTAGCAGATTTACTGCTGTGTATTTCCCCATGTAGTAGAAGTTTATATATTAATAATTTAACACTAATTAAATATGGAGAGGGAGCTAAGTGTAGAAAAATGGAGATAAACAGCAGCTTTCTCAGTTACCTTAATTTCTCTGTGCGTTAGTTTAAGGTTGCATATGTAAAGTTTGAGCAAGACAATTCTTTTGACAGTGTAGAGTAAGAATTACTCATCTAATATTCCATGGGTAGTTTTTTCAGTCTGACATTGTGTCAGGTCTGAGCTTTGGTGCAGCTCTGTTGGTCCATATCATGTTGTCTCCTCCTGCTTGTTCTGCTGCTGTGGCTTCCTTTGCATCATCAGTTTTTTACTGCTTTTCTTGACCTTGCTCCTACCAGGGATCTAATTCAGCTCCCTCTTTGTAGCATTAGCTCCCTGCTGGTTTAGCTCCATTCCCAGGCTAATGCTGGAATAAGATGCAGTGCAAGGGTGGTAGTGAGGATAGATGTGTGGGAATGAGACTGGGAGGTCTCCTGGATGCCCTGTCTGCTATCAGCAAGTTTTAGGATAGAAAACTTTCCCTCTGATATGCGGAGGAGTTGCACTTCTCCACCAAATTTAACTCCAGTTCCAAATTTGGAGGTGATACACATGGTGGTATCAATCTGGAGAAGCTGGTCAGAGGCTGAGGCATGAAGCAGCAGAGGAGCAGAGCTGTGCCCAGGCTGGAGCTCTGCAGAGCACAAACTCAGGCTTACGTAAGCAGGTTCAATTTAGTCCAGAAGTGCTTTACTGGTAACACATTTCAGATGGGCTGTGGAGCACTGAAAATTATGCAGCACAAGAGAAGAAGGAGAAATGAGCTTCATTTCCATCTCTCTTGCTCACAGGCTCACACACATACACAAACTCCTGTCCTTCAAAACATGTTCTTTCCATTCTCTGTCTCCCTGGCTTGTAAGTAACTTGTCTTTTACAAGTCTAGTAGCTGTTCAAAGTGTTGTTTGCTGTTCAGCCGCATTTTTCAGTGATTTATTAGTGAGTTTAATTGCATAATTAGCCCAAGATCTAACCCTGCCTTGCACGTAAGTATTAGTCTAGGCTGTACTTGATTGAGTCTATTTATGATAAAAAAACAAAGGGAACTTGTGCAAAAAAAAGGTGATTGACTTGTTCTTAAAAGAGATGCTGATATACATTGGTACTCAAATGAAGAGTTGCATTAATTAACATAATAGTATTTAATGCATTAACTTAAACACTGCCTACTAAATATTACTATAATACAGTAAATTTTGCATCTTTATTATCAGGATCCCTTATCCAAGTCCCTTCAGTTGAGAGGGGCAAGCTGAGTAAAGTTCGCCTGGGCTCGTTGTCTTTGAAGAAGGAAGGAGAAAGGCAGTGCTTCTTGTTTACAAAACATTTTTTAATTTGTACCAGAAGTTCAGGAGGAAAACTGCATCTTCTCAAGGTATGGACTTTACACCAAGATTTAGTTTACAAATCTGAAACTCTTCTTTGGTGAAATGCCAATATTTTATTAATTTTTGGCTTTAACCCAAGAGTGGCACATGTAGTAATAGACAGAAGTGATGTGATGCACAGTAATTAACTGCTTTGTCTTTCATTGCAAATAATAGAATTCAGCCAACATTATTAGTAACTACAGGGGTTTTTTTTCTAAAACCAGTTAATTCTGATATGCTGGGGGATTGGAACAAGGCACTGATGTGTCTGTTTGTATGAAGCAGTGAATAAATTCAGTGTATGTAGCACTGAATATAAGGGAGTTTTCAGTGCATAAATCAGCCAGCACAACCCCGCAGAATTGCCAAAGAACATTTTTCCAGAGCTCTAATAAAATTAATTTTGAAAGTCAATTGTGTTTTCCTGAACAGCACATTCTCTTGAACTGAAATGTCATCAAGAACAATCTAGTTATGTTTGTTGAGAATCAGGCTCTCAGAGTGCTGGCTTGTGGATAAAGAGGTGTTGGTAGATTACAGAGAGGATTACGTGGAAGGGAATTTTAATTTTGCATGCTAGGAGGTTATTAAGGTTGTCCGTGTGCTTTCTCACTTTGCACATCTTAAGTAGTTCAGGCAATTTGAAAAAAAAAAAGAATATAGCAGAACCTTTAAAAATCTTGTATCCATTTTATTAAAATTCAGAAGAAGATGAAACTCTAGTTAACTTTTTTGGAGCTTGTGAGCAAGCCTGTCTGTGACATAAATTATTGTGTGGTAAAACTGGGAGATATTTTGTATGTTGTACTACTGTATTAAGAAAAACATCATATTTAACTTGGCTGGGTTTAGTTCTTGAGGGAAAAACATGCATCATGAAATTGATGTATCTTCCTAAGAGCTCTGAGTAATGTGAGATGTTAGTGTAAAGTGTATCAAAGTTTAAAGATAACAAATGGGAACAAAAGTGACAAAATTTGTGAAAAATGTCTTTGTTTTCATAGACAGGAGGTGTTCTGTCTTTGATAGAGTGCACCCTGATTGAAGAGACAGATGCCAGTGATGATGATTGTAAGTTAAATTCAGCTGTTTGTAGTAATTGCAGTTTCTAGTTTCCAGAAATTGGTACCCTTTCCTTTTTGTTTTGTTTTTCATAAGAGCAAATTGATATGTTTTCTCCTTCCATGAAACCTGAGGAACACATTGTTGAACTAATTCAGTAGAGTGGATGCTTCAATAATGGACATGCTGGCTCAAATAAGGGTTTGTTATGTTATATTTGTTCTTGCTGAAGATCATCACGAAGATCAACATCAGATTTTCAAGAAGAGTGGCTGAAGGAATGTGACAAATTATTTGCTGACTTTTGTACACCACTTTAACTGGAGGATCTGGGAAAGAAAAGAAGGGGGAAAAAGCCTTAAAACAAGCAGCAGATTATTAGGTCTCTAAAATATATGGGGACTGATTGAATTGGCAGAATTAATGGAAACTTTTTGTCTGGGATTCCCTACAAACCTGGGCTGTGAGGTTATTCCAATGGAATAACCCAGGCTCAAGTTGGTTTTATTGTTACTCATTTTGGCTCTTGTCCTGCAGGTTTTCAGGTCTTGCACTTGAATTGTGGAGATAGTTTCATTAATTTCAGTGATATTTCTAATATGCTGAGGGTGTGTCAGCAGCTCCCACCACTTTTGTATATGGAAAACAAAATGAGCTTTTGGATCCCACACTGGATTTGCCCTTTGTCAGGGTGACGTTTTAAAGCCACCTCTGTTTTAAATGAAACCTTTATTTTTCTCTGTCTTACACTCTGAAGTTTCATGCCTTGACTTTTCCCTCCTCTGGCTGCAAAGCAAAAGGTTCTGGGCAGGTGTTTGGGCACCTTGATTTCAAGCTGATCGTTGAACCCACGGATGCTCCTCCTTTCACTGTTGTCCTTTTGGCCCCGTCACGACAGGAGAAAGCTGCATGGACAAGTGACATAAGTCAGGTACTTTAATGCCTTCTCTGTCTTGTTTGTTTTCGGATCCTGGTTTACTCTATATTTCAGAAAACTTAATCTGGCAGAGGGCTGGTTTGCTGCCTTGCCTGTGAAAAACCCTCAGTGCTGCCTGTCTTCCTCAGAACTCTGTCTTTGCTTTTGAGTCACCAGTGAAATGTGTTTCTCAATGACAGAGATGGGATATAAATCACAAAATTACAAACTTACAAAACGTGGTACTGATGGTAATCGTTTTTATGTCTAATTTGTTCCCATGGTAAATTTAAGAAAGATAGAGGTGGTTTGTTTGTGACTTTCAGGCGGATCAAAAACCACCTGAGAGTCCTGAGGGTAAAAATTATACCATATCACATCAATAATGCAGTGAGACAATGAGATAAACTGTTTTCCACCAAAAAGAAAACCCAGAAACCATCCTGACAGCGTGCAGGAACTGTCTATAGTGTGAATAAAGAAAAAGGGTATTTCAAAATATTTTGCTGTCAGGCATAATTTTTCTTAGTGCTTCCAGTTAAAAACGTAGTAGACAAACTTCTATCATTTTCTGTTTGCAGAAAGATGTGGAAAAATCTGAACTTTCAGCTAGGCAGACCTAAATTAAGGCTCTGTTTGTTTTGCTTATTTATATGAACACGTAGATAGATGTCTCATAGTTCTGAATTCTCTATTAATTTAAAGAGAAATAGTTGATTAGAGAAAGATCAGTGTGGAATGTGATGCATTTTTAAAGCTGCTATCATTGCTGGCAACAACTCCAGATGAATCATCATCATAATGGGTAGAAATTGCTTAAAAATAAGTGTTCTGAGTTACTTTATGCGGTTCTAACATTTTTATAAAAAAAATATGAAAATAAAAATCTCAAAATACATTATGAGCTTCAAATTGCTGTCTTACAGACAGATCTGGTTTGGAGAATTTTTTACAAAATGTGTTTTCAGTGAATTATGTTGTTCCACTGACATGTACAATTATTGGAATTATTTGTTGGGGAGGAGGAAAGACCTTTTAAGAACTGGCTTGGAACCTGGAACAGGCAGGAATAAGTCCATTCTTAGTAATCAATTGTAATTGTAAAATTGTAAAATTGTAATTTGTAAAATTGTAATCAATTAAGAAAGTAATCTGATATAATAATATTGGTAAAGGGTTCCTTTGAAACATTTAAAACTAAAATGGGGGAAGTTACGTATTATGTTTTTCTCAGTTCTTTTAGGCAGCAGTTTGATAAAATCATGCTGTGAATTGTTAGAGCTGCACTTTTGTAATAATCTTAAAAACCTGAATGCATACATAAACAAACCCACACAGAGCTACATGGATTATATTTTAAATTTACAGTTGTGAAAGCCTAGCCCTGTTCCCTTCCCTGGACAGGTCTGAAATGCATAAAAGAACAACCCCTCCTAATTCCTTGCCCAGAACATTTATACAGGTTTGCAGGGAATGGCTTGTACAGCACCTTTACAAGAGGCACCACTTGAATTTGTTTTTACAAGAGTGTTTCTGAAAGCTGTTTGTGTTTCCCTCTGGCCTTTTGCACAGAGTAAAGGTTAAGGTGTTACTGTACCTGTTGGTGAATAAAGTACTCTGGCTTGTGGTCTTGATTTTTCAGTCTTACACTCATTGGGCAAACACTGGAGACAATGAATTTTGTTCCCTCCCAGAGGATCTTCACTTCCCACTCAACTTGCTTATTTATCAAAAAAATAAAATAAAATGAAAAGGATGCTGAGCTGAATACCCTGAGAGGCAGAGGCAGAATGCTGGAGAACCATGTCCTTTATAATTCTTGCATCACTGCTTTTCATTTGTGAAAATATCCTGTCCCATACCCTGTAAAAGTTACTCTTTAAACTTATAGGGATATGAAAAGTGTGAAAATAATCCCCCTTACCCTCTGTTTTGATTTTAACAGTTCTCAATGTTTGTTTCCACAGTGTATTGATAATATAAGGTGCAATGGGTTAATGACAATAGTGTTTGAAGAGAACTCTAAAGTCACAGTGCCACATATGATCAAGTAAGTGCAGCATTTCCCCCCACCCTGAACAAAATAGCTTGTGTTTTTTAAGTAAAAGTTTTAACAAAAGGAAATGTGTATTTAGAAAACAACTACTTAAATTTATTTTTTCTCCATTTTTCAGTTGAATGGAATAAATTCTGTATCCCCAAACATATGTTTTCAAATCCCTTTCTTGAAATGGAAGGGCTCAGTCACAATGCTAAACTCTCAGTTCATGGTGTTGGATCACAGCTTGTGTTTTTATTTGTGAGATTGGCTTCAGTTTCCCTCAGATGAACGATTTCATTATCAGTTAGTTTTTTGTGTCATACCACTCACACTTGAATTGAATATATTTCAAAATGTCTTCAAAATTTTAAATGACTGCAGACAAGTACAATTTTCCAGGGTATTTCATTATATTAGCCAAAGTTTTTGTTCTCTTTGTTTTAGTTAATTTTTTTTTCTCTCATTATTCTAACTGATCATAGCAAGGTAAAATATTCTTTTATCAATCTGCTCCCTTCACCTTTGGATTCTTTCAGCTGTTTGCTGTAATAAGTAATTCTTACTTCTAGACAGCAATTTTCAGTGCATGATTCCCAATTTGAAACACAGCTGCACCTCTTGGACCTTCTACATACCTCAATTTACATGAATTTTACCTGGCATTATTCAGTGTAAATATTAATGACTGAAACATAGGGATAAACATGCAGATATTTCCTTGCTTACTGTTTTTATGTTACATCTTTTGCTTCCTCAAGTGCCTCTCCTTTCTTTGTGCTTGGGAGCGGGAAAGAGAGAACATCTATGAAAACACTGTCGGGGCACATACCTTTGATCCCTGGAAACAGGCATTTTTATGGTCCTCAGCTTTATTCCAGGAACTCTCAAGTGTGTAAACACTTCTGTTACCTGCTGGGTTTTAAATGTACCTGAGTACAGCAAGATCTTAATCCCAGTGTCAAGAGAAAGGAGTTCAAATTCTAAAAAACATAAAGGATCTTAGCAACAGACACAACTCTGGCATCCTCTTTCTTAACTTCTTTGCTTGTACATGTTGACTTTCAGAGTCAGATGTCATTGAGTTAAATAAAAAAACCTGCCACATTTCTGAGGGCCCGACTTCAGAAAAAAATATTTTTTGTGGTTTCTTTCATGGAATAGAAGTGTATTTCATACAGTGTAGAACTGTATGAAATATCTTGATCACTACTCTGTAAACATCCAGCCATTTTTAACATTACAGTCAGGTGTATTAAACGATGCTTCACTTTGTATTCATCCTGGGTTTTTACAAATAAAGCCTTCAACTAAATAAAATTAAGAAAACCAAATTAGAGGGAAAAAACCCACATTATGGGCAGGGTTGTTTTGGTTTTGATGTCCAAGCAACAACTGGCCCATTTTTTTTTGGAACAAAGGTTCTCCTTAGTTTCTGTTCTGAAGTTTTGGCTGTTTCAAGGTGCGGAAAGAAAAGAAGGGGGAAACAAAAAGTAATTAAAAAAAAATAAAAAGTAATCCTTGAAGCCTGAGGGCAGGTGTTAATTTGCATGTGAGCCTTAAACATAACTAAGGGGTTAATTTTGATATCTTTTCTATTTGGCTATTCTATTTTAGACAAAGCATAATCCCAGCACAAAAAAATGTTCAGTCAGTTCACTATTATTCTACTAATATTGAACTACAGCCCATAACACACTGAAAGAGACAAGAGGGGACCATTTTGCCACCTGTTCCATTTCAGAAATTTAAGCATCAGTAATGGTTTCTTAGGCTTTGAAACAGAAATTAATTATTTACCAAAAAATAAAACTTCAATTCCCTCAGTTCTAGAGGAAGATAACACCACAGATTAAGAATTTTCTCGCACTGATGAAATACAGTAATACAAATATATTTTCTGCTTCTGTGTTGACTGGAGTAGCTGCAGTGCTACTTCTCCTTTGGCCTAACCCCCTCATCATTAAAATACTTTAAACTCCATCTTTGTGTGTAGATCTGACGCTCGTCTTCACAGAGACGACATCGACATCTGCTTCAGCAAAACGCTGAACTCCTGCAAAGTGCCCCAGATCCGCTACGCCAGCGTGGAGCGGCTGCTGGAGCGGCTGACAGACCTCAGGTTCCTCAGCATCGACTTCCTCAACACCTTCCTGCACACCTACCGCATCTTCACCACGGCAGCCGTGGTGCTGGAGAAGCTCTCAGACATCTACAGGCGGCCCTTCACCTCCATCCCCGTCAGGTGAGACCAGGGCTCTCTGCTCTGCCCTCGCTTTCTCTCTGCAGGAGGGACCAAGGCGTCATTTCTTGTTGGTTCTGTGGGGTTTTCCATTTTGTGCTGCTTTTGAGTAAGGAGAAAGTTATACAGAAAGTTTCTAAGAAGAAAGTTATACAGAAAGTTTCTAAGAAGAAAGTTCTTTGTTTATAAGCAGTGTGTCGGTTTTTAGCCAGATCTGTCTCACCTTTCCGCCCGGGCTCTGAGGAATAAGTGTCCCACAGGTGTTGCGGTGCCAGATGTGCAGGTTTGCAGAGAGTCCGAGTGTTGTCACTTTAATCTGTTCAGTGTTTGTTCACCTGGTGCTTTGCTGTGTTTCTCCCTCCCAGGTCTTTGGAGCTGTTCTTTGCCACCAGCCAGAACAACAGGGGGGAGTACCTGGCTGACGGGAAGTCGCCACATCTCTGCCGCAAGTTCTCCTCTCCCCCCCCGCTGTCCCTCTCCAGGACCTCCTCACCTGCCAGGACTCGCAAGCTGTCCCTGACCTCGCCCCTCAACTCCAGGATCGGAGCCCTGGACCTCTCTGCGTCGTCTGTGGCCAGCAGCCCTACCTCGAACTACAGCCCGGCCACGTCCCCTCCGCCCACGGGCACCAAAGTGCCCCTGGACCTCAGCAAGGGGCTCTCGTCGCCGGAGCAGAGCCCGGGCTCCATCGAGGACGGCCTGGACAACCCTCGCGTGGATCTCTGCAACAAGCTCAGGAGGAGCATCCGCAGAGGTATCGGGCACCCACAACACCCCAGAGCCACAGCTCTGCTCTCTGAGCCTTCCCAACCAAAGTGAGGCGGTTGGTCTGTTCCCACACCTTGGCTGCTTCCCTCTAGGGATGGCAGGATGGCAAAGTCATGGAATCACAGGATGGCTTGGCTTGGAAAGGACCTTAAAGCTCATCCAGTTCTGACCCCACCCCACCTTGTCTGTTCTCACATCAGTAGAGTGTTAAGGAGAAAGGCAGAATGAAGCCAGTTTTATTTCCCGAGGTGAAAGATTTTTGAGTTGTACCATTGCTAGAGGAGGTAAAATATTAAATTAAAAAGAAATAGGGATGTAAAGATCTAACAGCTTTAAAATGTTTGCATACAGGCCTTGTTTTCCAGGAAGATTCCATCTCTAATCCAAATAAATAATTTATATGATGCACTTGGTACATCAGTGACATTCACACCACCTGGTTGTCTCCCATCCAGAAGGTAGATGTCTAAAATGGATTGATTGCTCCTGTGAAAATGCCTATTTCCTCTATGGATTGTGTAGGGCACCTTGGAGCAGGTTTTACTTCCAGAGGGCTAAAGCTGGTTGATAAAAACCTCAGTGTGGGAATCTAGAATGGGACCATTGCATTTGTAGATGGCAAAGCAAGAAAGTAGCTCCAATGTCATGGGAAGCATAAGGGGACATTCTCCTTTAGGATGGAGGAGTATCTTTAGAAAGGAAGTACCCAGCATTTTCTTTCTATTGTTGGTGCATTAAACACGAAAACATGCAATTAAAAAATGCTATTTTGTTCCTAAAATTGATGTTTGAAAACGGTGGTACATGGCCTGACTTAACAGTCTGAGGAATTTAATCTGTAAATCTGAGCAAAGTACAGCTCAGTTTTAGTTGCTAGTACTGTAACAACGAAAATTAATAAGAGGAAAGAAGGAAAGGATTACCAATCATAAACTAAGACAAATATGATTGAAATGTTATGTCTGCTCCCAGCTGAGGAATTGAAACAGGTGCCCTGATAAGAAATGTGATGTTGCATTATGCAGAGGGATTGTTTTTACAGAATGTAGCCTCTTGTTTAATAAAAAAACCCCTTTAACAGGCAAGTGAGCCAACTTGGCATTACAGGAGTCTATCTACCTGTACAAGAGGCTTGTGTCATTGGAAAGATTTTGGGATTTTTGACCATGGGATGATCTACTCAACACCTGGTCTGCTCACACCTGATGGGAAGAGGCTTTCTTAGGAGGGTTGGGCTGGGCACAAGGAAGAGGTTCTTCACCCAGAGGGTGATTGGGGACTGGAACAGCCTCCCCAGTTCAGTCCCAAAATACAGGCCTTGCATTAATTAAACACAGACAGGTAACTACAATCTTAGGTGCTACATTTTTTTGCTACATGATAAGTGAACTGGTAAAGAACAGGTTGTTCTGGCCCAGTGTAAGCACTGGGCATTGTTGCAGAGTTACTCAGATTTTTCATTCTGGTCTGTCAAAGCTGGGAGTGTTACCTGGACAGCACAAGGAACATTTGGAAATGGCAAGGAGCTCATAAAAATGCTAAATTGCTTTCTGAGCAGAGTCTCTTTGGGGATCTCGTGCTGCACAGCCTGCACTCAGTTTGAGGAGGAATTTGCAGCTACACAGCTCTGTTCTGTGGGGGAGAGTCACCCAGCTGCATGCAGCATGTGGAGGAACATGAGTAAAAGAATTCTCTTAAGGGGAATGGAAATGGGCAAAACTGTTTTTCTGGTGCTGCCAGGGTTCCAAGAAAACAGCTATGGCTGACTCTAAATTCAACACAACTGCACAAATCCTGTTCCCCTTGACATATTGTTATGGTGGTTGTTGTTCTCCATGTTGTCCATTGACATGGTGGAATTTGCACCTTCTTCACCCCCTTTCAGAGTTGTTTGCTTTCAAAGGTTTTGTTTTCCTGAAGTTTTTGTTTACATTTATTTTTATATACACTGTGCTTATGCTGCAGGCAGAGTTGTCATTCATGTCAAATGCAGGATGAATTTTATCAGCTTGTTTTCCCTCATTTTGGAAGTAGTATTTCTCTCATTCCTTTTTTATTCTTCTGATAGAAGAACTCCCCTGTGGAATAATCTGTTCTCCAGTGCACTTAGGCCATTTATTGAGCAGATATTGATTACACATCATCCAACAAGGATTGTTCTCCCCAGCTCATACAGAACCTATGAGTTCAGCTATCCTTATTACATGTGCATGTCATTGCATATTCCCCTGCAGTCATATAGAAACTGTTTTTAAAACTGACAAACTTACTGCTTTTCACCAGCTTCTTTATTTATGAGCTTTTGTGTTCCTGTGCCGTTGGTACAAAACTTTCCTTCTCCTTTAACTCCATCCAGAGGACAATTATTGCTGGGCTAATGCCAAAACACCAAGTTCCAGAAGCCTCGCTGCTTCAAGCAACTACAAACCAAATTATGCATGATCACCCCAGTATTGACATTTGATTCTCTTTTAAAGCAGCAGTCCTGGAGTCTGTGTCCGTGGACAGGACAATCCCTGAGAGCAGCTCCGTGGTGGACACTGCAGAGCTGTCCCCCTGCAGATCCCCCTCCACCCCACGCCACCTCCGCTATCGCCAGCCAGGAGGTGAGGAACTCGTGTGCCTTGGCTCTGCCAAAGTGACTAAACTTCAGGGAGTTTAGTCACTTTGTGCCTCTAATCTTTGCAGGGTATCATGAAGCAGTGTTCACTCTGAGTAGCAGTAATGAGACTTGGAAGCATATTGGCATTTCTGTGTGATTCAGCCTTCCTAAATAGCTTGAGCAGGATGTGCCCAAGTTCAAGACTAATACTGAATCAGTCCTGTTCTCACAAAACTCTCAAGACTTTGACAGATTTTTTCAGCTACTAAGGGGACGTATTTTGGGCACCATCTGTAATCATGAAGCACACAACACCCATTGTTGTCAGTAAGGAGTGACTGTGTCTGTTTCTTTGTATAACTGCAGACTTACAGATGGTGTCACATTATTCATTCCAAAGTTTGAATAAACTGCTCAATTGAAGAGGAAAAAGCAAGAGCTGGAACCCCTCAAGGAGCTCTTACGTGGCTCTTTGGAGTTATTAGCAGAGCTGGGAGCTGTGTCCATGAACACTTAAACTGCTGGCAGCTGCTGCAAGACAAGTTTCTGGGCAGGTGTTTCATACCTGAGACTAAAACAAAACCAGAGGCTTCTCACCTGTTAATAAGTTGTTGAGGCACTTTAGATTTAAATAGGAATTTTTTGTGATTGGGCATGTTTGTGGTGAGATGGCAAGATTTGGGAGTTGAAGGCTGTGGGCAACAGATACTGTATTATCTGAGTACCAGTCAGAGGCAATGTTCTTTACTGCCTTTAAAAAAAGTTTGATAAATTCTGTAAAACTCTGCTCAGCCTGGGCAGTGACCAGGCAAAACATATGAATCTGCTTATCAGAAGTTGGTTAATATGCTTCGTTCTCTGACATAACTTTTTGTTTAGGTTCATTTTCTACTCTATTGTTTTTGGTTTTGTCTTTCTTTTTTGTCTTTTTTTTCTGTTTTTTTTTTTTTTCTCGTTCCTCACTATGGCAATGCCTTAGTACAAACTTCAGTGAAGATTTTAAGTCTTACTGCTGTTCAATGAAAAGTGAGTAGAAGTTAACTTTCCTCTGACTTTTCTCTTTCCAGTGCAAGCTGCTGACAACAGCCACTGCTCAGTGTCTCCTGCCTCAGCTTTTGCTATTGCCACGGCTGCAGCAGGGCACGGGAGCCCACCAGGTGAGAGAAGTGTGCTGCTCCAAAGAGAGGTAACTCCCAGACACCTTGGTCCTCTAAAGGAAAACATCTCTCAAGAACACACCTACATATTCTTAAGAACCTGTTTTCAGGTTGGATTGGGCTTGGAGCAACCTGGTCCAGTGGAAGATGCCCCTGCCCATGCCAGGGGGTGGAACTGGATGATCTTTAATATCCCTATTAGTTGGTTCTTGTAATTTGTTCTTAATTCTAGTCCAGCCTCTTACTGAAAGATTAACATTTGTTATGTGTATGAACTGCTAAACAACCAGATAATATTTTTCTTTGTTTTGGTGAGGTTTTTGTTGTTATTGTTTTTTATTTTAGCTCACTTTCAATTTTAAGATTTCGTTTTGAAAATGAGTTTTTTATGTTCAGGGCTGGCATACCTATGAGCAGTTTTAAGTAACAAAATTATTGCAAGTATGTCCTATTTCTTGGAATGCAGTACTGGAGGTATGTAACATAAAATACTTGATTTAGGTTTTGAATGTGCTTGCTGTCTTGCTGTGCAGCCTTGGACATATTAATATCTTCCAAAAATCAGATCACTCTACAAATAAACCCCAACTTTTTCAAAGTCTACAAAATCAATATCACTTTGCCTGGACATGCTCAAACTCACAGTTCATTTTCATTATATGTGACAAAGCACAGTCCAGCTGTAAAGTCACAGCTGCCTCTTTTAAAACCCCAATCTCAAAATTCCTCATACTGCTTTTGTATTGTGAAAATCATGGTTTTCAATATTGGTAGCATTGAAGTGAGTGAGAAAATGGAATCATTTGGAGGACTATCAAAGCCTGGGAATGTTGGGAAAGGAAAAAAACAACATTCCTGATATTCACAGTTAATTTTTTGAGTTGCTGCTTAAGCAAGTTCTTCATTAAAGATGACTCTCCTGAGTGATGTTACAAACAGTGAGAAGGCTGTGCAGCAGATTTGACAAAAAAATGTGTGGTGTGAATTGCAAGGAGACTAAATTGGAGCAATTCAGTGTCCACCTGTAATCAGTATGAACATGGGAAGCTACAAACCCCACCTTGAACTGTTGAATCACCTGTTTTATAACTGAGTGCAATTAATCATGGTAGAGATGGTGTTGAAGTGCAGTCATGAACTTCAGTTTTGGGTACTTCAAATAATTGTGTTTATTTGCCATGGATGTGTTACCATGGTTATGAGGGTTTTTTAAAGGAACACCTTTTTTTTTTTCCCAGTGGTCTCCTGTCTCATTCATTTCCTGGGCTGGACATGATCAGTCAGAGAATCAGTTCTGGGCAGTGAATGAGATTTGTGGGGGGTTTTTTCAGTCAGTCTTTGGCTCCCCTGCCATAGGCATTGTGATGTGTGCCATTTAATACCCTCCTACTCCTGCATGGAACATGAGTAGGGTGGCAGATGAAATTCAGCATTGATTAGTTCTAAGGGATGCACAGAAGGCAAAACAGTCTGAGCTCTACACCTGAAAGGATTGGCTCAGCACTGAGATCTGGGGATGAAACAGGTTGTTTCCTTCAATGATCTTGGTGCCCAGCTGGAGCCAAAAAGGTACAAACATCAGGAATTGTTAGGAAAGGAGCAGAGGAGATGTTATGGTACCACAGTATAAACCCAGAGCTGTGCAGTGAATAGAAGCCCAGTGAGACTCTGCTGAGGGACAGTGTGAAGGTTCAAAATGAACAGTTACCTGCAAGCAGGAGTCATTTGAGGTCACTAGACTGGAAAACAGAACAGCTCCAGAAGCTGAAATGAGCTGGAGGTTGTGGAAGAGTATTGGGAGGTACAAGTCTTGTGTCTTTTGTTCTTACTGCTCCCTGAAGCCTTCTGGCCATGTGGTGTTTTCTTGGGGTTTTTGTGGGTTACGTTTTTTTTATATAGTTGGGTTTGGTGGTGGTTTTTTTGTTGTGGGTCTGGGCTTTGTTTTTTGGTTTTTGTTTGGTTGGTTTTTTTTTATAAATTTAATTTAACTCTCAAATGGATGCAGTTATTTTGGGAGGGTTTTGAGAGTTTCTTTCTGGTCGTTTAATTTTGTTTTCTCGGGGTATGATGCCTTAGCTGTTCACAACCTCCCATCTCCCAGCCCTGACTGTTCAAGCAGGGTAACAGACTCACAGCAAGGCCCTGCAGCCAGGCACTCTGCTGGAACCAGACATGAAAAGCATTTTGTTATCCTCTGTGGAGAGTGCTGGCCATAACATTTGAGAATTGCAGTACCCATGGAATGATAAATTTATATATTGATAATCATGCAAAGCCCTGAACAGCTCTCCCATTGTGTGCCTTGGCTTTGCTTCTCTTTAGACAGAGGAGCACTGCCTGTGGTGGTCCTGAACTGTGTATGAAACCTTCCTCTAAACCAATATAATTCAAGTTCTTACGCCCTTCAGCAGTTGTTTTCTAACGAACTGATTTTACTGTCATTATTTTCTGTTATTTTACAGTTAGCTGCTTTGATGATGCCAAGCTGTACTACTTGTCCTGTTGTTTAGTTCATCTGTCTGGTTAAATATTAATCTCTACATATCCTAAAGATGTTTTTGTCTATTCTCTTCCTGAAAAATTTGCATATTAGTTGTTTATTTTAACAGCATGGTAAAGACAAAAAGAGACACGAAGCGAAAGTACAGAAAGTTAAATCAGGCACACCAGGTGCACAGCTTGGAGTCTGCAGGGATGGTAATGTGCACAGCAGGGATAAACAGAGGATGTTCTGTCTTTTACATGTCCTTTCTCTTCTGAGGGATGTGAAGGCTGACTGGGTGGCTCATGGCTTGCTGTAGCTGAAATGCTCTGTCACCATCAATAGGTTGTTGCACACCACCATTCTTTTCCCAATTTATAAAAATAGGATAATAATACTGGCAGATTCTAATACAGGAATGGACTTGGGGAGTTTCTTCGCTCTCTGTTCATACCCCTCTATAAAACTGGTTCTTGATTTCACCTTTAATCAGCCCAAATCCACACAGAAGTTCTCCAGCAGACCTGCTCCAGTGTCTGTGACACAGTATGGAGACATTCCTAGATAAATTTTTGTGCCAATGACCTCATCCCAGCAGGTATCCTGCTAATCTCTTCTTTCAGCTTTGCCATGTCTGGTCCTCGAGTGGAGCTCCAGCTGCAGCAAGCCCTGTCTCTCTAGCAGTGAATTCCTCCTCTTCTGTGAGAGTCTGTCACACAGCCAGTGTCAGAAAAAGGAGTGAGACTGGTAATGTGGGAAAGGAACCTCCTGCCAAAACACTCACCAGTAGCTTGCAGTTTTGCTGCAGAAATCCTGCAGATGTGACAGGAGTTAAGTAACACCAGTATAATCACACAAACCCTGGTACTAGATAAAAACAATTTACATGCAGAATTATTTCCTTCACCTATGGCTTGTAGAACTTGCAAGTTTCCCTGGTTTGTTTTTGTACAAGTCTTTCAAACATATTACAGCTTGGGATTTTTTAATACCTTTTTATTTATATCTGTTGTGCACAGAATGAGGGCACTGTGTCAGGGCCAGTAAAACATCATGCACTGATTTTTAAAATAAAATCCTCTGGTGTTCATTTGCTGAACCTGTTCTTTGTGCAGGCCCTCACACTTGTTAATACTCATTAACTATGAAGGTGCTCTGTGTGATTGAAGAGATTTGAGCTTTACTTCAAAGCTCTGACTAGTTCTATGGATGAAGCCAAATTAGCCAAATAATGCCTTTTTTGTTAACAATGAATAAAATAAAAACTACCTACAAAAGCTTAGCAAGCATACAAATTCATTCTCTCTTAAGAACGTCTAACAAAACTTGAAGAAAATAAAAGTTGATTCTAAAATCATTTAGTTTATTTTGAAACACTTCTACTGAACATGGGCTTCAAGGAGATTGTTTTGACAAAAACTTCAGTTTAAGATCTAAACTATCTTGGTGTTTTTTTGGTTGGGTTTTTTTTTTTTAGTATTTGTGGCAGATAGATTGAAAGAACTTTGAGAAGCTTATTTGTTCCTCAACTCAAATTGGAGACCTCCCAACATGGCAAGTAAATGTTAGACAAGAAGCAAATCCTTAAACCCAAACAAACGAGCTGTTCCCTAATGAACACAGCAGCTTTATTTCAGCAGCTCTGTCACCCCATTTTAGCAGGGTACATTGTACTTCCAGCATTCTTCAAAGCTGCCTTCCTCCTCCTCCTCTTCCTCCTCCAGGGTGGTGACCTGCACTGTAGAGAATGTTCCATTTCTCACCAGAACAAGGTGACATTCTGGGAGAGGACAGGAGTGGGATGGGAGCTTGGGGTTGGCAGGAGAGCCCAGCTTCTTTAGTGCAGGCATTTGTTTGTCAAAGCACATGTGAGAGGGAGAGGAGAGAGTGAGAAAGAAGTAGAGAAAAAAAGAGTCTTTGGGGGAGTATCTCTGACAAATATGATTTACATGTAGGAAAATCTGCCCCGTGCTGGCAAGAAGGAAGGATAGGTTTAATCTCTCTAATTTTAGTGATTTAAAGGAGCAATTACAATGACAGCTTGAAGCCTTGAAGCATCTACACAAAAGTGAATTGCATATATACTGTGCCTTTCAATTAACTGACTACATGTATCTCTGGTGCTAAATTACCTTTGGCTTGAGTTATTTACCTCAGACAGAATTTTTCCTAAAGCTTTTGTGTTTGCAGCTGGTACCCTTTGAAAGCACCTTTCCAAAGATCTCCCAAACAAACAGCCTGCAAGTCCTGACTTAGGCAGGGGCAGCACAACCAGCATCTTCTCATTTTACAAAGAAGCAGCATTAGTCTAAACTGCCCTCGGTTTTAGGCAAACAAAACTGATCTGACTGTTCACCATGCTGCTTTCTGGCATCATCTGCTTTCCCACAGTCTGCCTGCAGAAGAGACCACACTGTCCTTTGCAGCTGCAGCTGGTTGTCACTGAAGTTGGTGCAAAACCTTCGGCTTTCTCATCTGCTTTCTGTTGAGTGCAAGTGTTGAGTGCATCCTTCAGAGCAATTCCACACACATGGGCTGCAAGCAGTGCATGCTTGTGCCCCTGCTACACACTCCCACTGCCTGTTCCCCCTGTTGCAAGACATTCATAGAGCCTGTGAGTTCTGGATTGATGATCCTGCCATCATGTCACTGCCTATGGAGGGACCAAGTCCTTTCCTAAATCTAAAACTTTTTAAAAAAAGTTAGTCATGTGCTACTTAGCACTGATTTTTAGTGCATTAACTGCAGGCATAAGTTAGGCATTGGAAATGGAAAAGATGTATGAAGGGGTGTGTGTAATCCTTTTACAGTGTAAATGTGTGATTTATTTTGACTTGGCTATTATTGTATTCCCAGTCACTGCCTGGGATGGAACACTGTAGGCCCTTTCTTTACTTTCTGTGATGTAAAGCTCCCAAACCTCATTTTTAGAGCAGCTGAATGTAGTTGAGGATAAACAGTGTGAAATACTTTCATGGAAGTGTCAACTTCAGGAGTCACTGGAATGAACATTGAAAGCTGTAGGACTTTGTCAGCTGTAAAGCTCCCCAAGTGTAACAGCAATTAAAAAAATATAGATGGGCTTTTGTAAATTACAGCTAAGGTTTCCAGAAGGACAAATCTCTAGCAAGCTACATAAGCACTGAAGTTGGGCCAGATGAGTCCTGTGAGCTCTCAGCCTGACACACTTTACCCCTGCTTTATTACTGGCACAGTATTAGAGGGGTGAAAATTATCTGTAAGTAGTAATTCACGTTTCACAGAGATCCACAGTGGGTCATGGGTGGGGCTTCTCATCCCGATAACTCAGCCACAGCTTGATTAAGGCTGACTGCTTATTTTTAAAGATCAACAGTTACCAGGAGAAAGTTTCACAGAAGTTTTCAGGGAGAGCTGCTCTGCTGATTTTGGGTTGTGACCAGTGGAGCTCTCTGCAGCCATTTGAACAACTTGCCAGCTCCCAGCGTGACAATGTTTGTGTTTTGTTTGTTCTGGCAGGAGCACTAATTGGAGTAATGGAGCAGCAGGGCTTGTGCCAAGTGGTGCAGGGGAGCTCAGGGCTCTGTGAGGAGCTGCTGCCAGGTGCAGCCAGCACTCACCTGGGGGATGTGCCTTGTGGGGGTCCCCTGTGAAATGGTGCAGCCACACACTCCCAGCAGTGTCCCCATGTGAAAACACACATTATGCTTTAAGCAGATGCAGCATTTCCCTCCTTGGTTGTTGCTGTCTTGCACACAGTGTAGTTCTGCATTCCGGGATATCAGAAGGGCTGTTCAGGGAGTATTTCCCTGCTTCTGAGCAGAGGAATAATAAAGTGGCATTACCCCATTGCATTTCCTGAGACAGGAATTCCAGAGCAGGCAGATGAGTTAGTTTGGAATTTGGTAAATATTGGAATTAAGCCATGCTCTGTAAGGGAAATTTACTTTATTTGTTTTTGTGAGAGGACAGGCAGAGAGGGTTTTCCTTGGTATGATGAATGTTTCATGAAAGGTGAGCAAACAGTCTCTGATGTGATGTCGAGCTGGGTTCTGCACTGTGTGACCAGCTGGGTAATTCACCTCTGTGCTGTGCTAAATGCTTCCAACTGCTTCAGTGGTTACATGCTGACCTTTGGAAAAGTGTGTGTTTTCTCCTGACTCTGTACATCAGTATCCATGTCTAAAGCAAGACCAGAAAATGTGTCTTTTTCGAGTTGATTCTCAACATGATGCCATAAACATTGCTTTTAGTAGTAGTAATTTTGCACTCCAGTAATTTTCTGGGTTATAACATCTTATTCCCATTACTGGAAAACCTTTGTGGAACTTCCTCCTGTATTAAAACCTGAAATGAAGCAATTGTGATGGTGATATTCCAGGTAATGACTAAGATGAGACTATTTCTAAGCAATTGGAAGAAGATCTTAATTTTAACTGTGCTTCTTCAGGTCATGGGTTCTCATGTGAAACTCCAGGACTGAATTTGATGGCTCCTGTCTCACCTTCTGTCAGAGGCAGAGGATGCCATCAAATCATGCCATGCTTATCAATCCTGCTTGTGTTCTGACCCTCCCCAGTCCTCCTTTTCTGCCAGGGACCTGCCAGGGATGCTTTAGTTCCAGGAGAATAAGGAGTTGGTGTAGGATTTGTTAACCTCCCCTGGCCCTCTACACAGGACAACCAAGTGTCCTTGCTTGTCATTGTTGTTTGATTAATGACCATAGCCAGGACCTGGGAATGAGAGCACTCATTGCCTCTTGGGAACACATTTTAATGAGATTTCCAGACCCATTTCTGCAGATTCATGGAGGTTTGAGAAGTACTGAGACCTGAACATTGAATCCTTTAAGTTTTCATTTAGATTAAAAAACTCCAGGTGGGAAGTTTTCCAATGAAAACTCTACAGCTGACACTGCTATCCTTTAGAAAGAGGTTGTGTGACAAAAAAAGGCTGGTTTAGACCCAAACACTGTTCCTTCCTGAGGCTGGAGGGTTGTCAGGAGCTGCCCAGGTCTTGTTACCAAAGCAGTGACCAGGGCTGGCATTTGACATTCAAATTCTCTTGGCTCTCCCTTTGCAGTTTTGTTAGAGCAATAGCTTTGAATTGAAACAACTGCTTGGAAATGGAAGTTTTGTCACATGTGATCCCTGCTCTGGGAGTTAAGAGACAGGGAAGAATTATATATATTTATCTTGTTTCATTTTCAATTTAGCAGAAAATTGGGATCTCCCGCTTTCATTTTTGTATTCCTTTGTTTTGAACTGATATCTTATTCTAGTTTGTTAGAGGAGCTGTTAGAGGAAATAAGTATTTTCTCTGACCTTTGCTGAGTGACAGAGCTGTGAAGCCTGTGCTTCCTGACCTACTGAGCAGCTGCAATGCTGAGCATGGGGTGGGGAGAGAAGTTTTGGGAGGATGATTTTGTGCCTCTTTTCTTTCATTTTTTTTCCCCCCTGAGCCTTGCATAATTAATATTATTAATTACTTGCATAATTAATATTTGTTTAGGCTCTCCTTCTGGCCCAGTCCTAAATGGTCTGGAAGCTGCTTGTGAGACGGACATTTTGTGCAGAGATTTTTTTTTTTTGGTGCCAGTTTTGCATCCTGCCAATTTTTGTTTTGCATGACAGTCAACTATCCATTCACAGATGGTCTGAAAAATGATACATTTGGCTCTTTGCAATTATCGCCTCCCTTCCATTTAACCTTTATTCCTACTGACATTAAAAAAAAATGAATAATTTCACCAACTACTTCCTTTAACTTAAAAAAGCCCAGAGGAACTAAAGGCAAAAAATTCCAGAAGCCTTTTTCTTTGTGGTAGAGCACAATGAGCATTTTAAAGGTCTGAAAGCTTACTTTGAAAAGACTGTGAGCATTTTGCAATAAAACTCTGCTTTACTCTTCATATTGATGATAGAGCAAGTTGTGAGTGTAGATTATGTCTCACTGAGGAAATCAAGAGCCAGGGATCATTTGAATTGCAAAAAAAACCAGGTAGAAAATGCTTATATGCTCCCTGAAGGCCAAGATGGACCAAAGAGTCACCAAACATAATTGTAAAGGGAGGCTGTTCAAAGAGGCTTTTCTTCTTTGTCAGTCATTCCCAGTAGTCCCCTTATATAAGTCACAGAAAAAAAGTTCTGCTGTCATATTGCACATTTGTCACGATACTCTGAAATCTGAAAACACAATTGGCAGCCACAGCCTTTGAAATTTGGGATCTCTTCTTTCCTAGAGATACTTCTATAAATAAAGGCACAAGATTTGGGTGGTTTCACTTAAGATTTCACTGGAAAAATTGGACTTGGGGGTTTACACAGGCATGAACACACAAACATTTCTTGTGTGCAAAAGTTATTTTGAAGATGTACACAAAATTTGGAATTAGGTTTTGGTGATGGCATTAACTCCTTGTGTTCTCTCTTTGCTTTTGCTGAAAGAAAAAAAGAACAGGATGTTCTTGTATTGCTGATGATTTTAACTTAAAAAAAAATGCATTTTCCTTGGGGCCTTTTACTCTGAGTTAGTGATTTTTAATAAGAAGTTGTGTAACTCGTAACTCCTGGTACATTTTCAGTGTTTAGCAATCTTTAAAGGTTTCTTTTTCAAGATTGAAACTCTAATGTGGTCTCCTGAGAAAATATCTCCATTAAAAACCCAGAAATCTCAGGAGTCTGTGCTAGTTATATCTCTAGCAGTAACCCTGGTTTTTAGGACTTTTAAATTAAAAATTTCCAAATTTGAATATTTCTTTGTGTTAAAAGGAATATTTTCATTCTTTGTAGTAGCTTTAAATGTATAATCTCACAGATGACAAGAACTCTCAGAGAAACCTTAGTGTTATTGCAAGGAGATAAAACAGTATCTTGATCTTGAAAGTATTCTTTAGCCACTTACCTTTCCCTCCCATCCATTAAACTGAAGTTGTTTTGCTGGACTGATATATTTTTAGACTTCTGGATTTAGTTCAAGTTCTCATAATCGTGACACAACTGCTTTATCTCCACGCTGTGTTCTCTGAATTTCTCTGATTAGAAAAAGCCTTTCTAAAGCAAGGGTCATCTGAAGAAGTAGTTTACTAACCTTTCCCTTAAATATTTTGCAGAAATTAAACACAGTCACCACGGTTCTGTCTGTGTTACACTATTGTGCATCAGCTGGTGCATGTGAGTCCATGGGATTTACCTTGCTAAGACTATAATCCCTCGACTTCATTTGATAGTTAGACTGTATTTGTGGCAGAGGCTTTAGGCAGAAGAATCAAATACATACTTGGAATTATTTCTGACGTGGGTGGTTACAACAGGGATTTTCAGTGGCATATTTCTTAGAATAAAATTATTTCATATGTCCCAAGGACCAGTGAAATGCATTGGGATCTAAATTTCTTCTGGTTTTCAGTAGTGAGTTCTGGCTCTATATGAGCTTATAACCCCTTTAAAAGGCTGGCACAGTGAATGAGTAAATGTTCCACCCTTATAAACTGAGGCAGCCAAAAGGTTGTGGCTCCATGTTACAGCTCCTGCTTTAAAGCCTCAGGTTGCTTATATGGAAAACCACAGAATGGTTTAGGTTGGGAAAGAGCTCTGAGATCATTCAACAATAACTGTAAAAAAAAAGAAAATATGTGAAACATCATCTTTTGCTTGAGAATGTATGACCAATAAAGATGGGTATCTCCCAACACTCATCCAAACTTTTTTAGTCATGTCTATAAAAAAAAAAATTACTTTTTTTAGGCTGCTTATGTATTGGGAAAGCTTTCCTTTTCTGTTCCATACATTGGAGAGGCTTTTTCAGTTTAAATCTGTAGGTGGAAACTGCTCTGCTCCAAGCCTGGGGTCTGTGTTTATTCTTTATCCAGGTCAGAAAGTAGCCCTGATGTTGGGTAAGCCTAAGCTTTCAGGATTCAAGCAAGGCTGAATCGTCAAACTGGCCTACAACTCTCAAGACTCTTTATCAGTTTTGATTATTTGTCTGATGAATGTTGTCCTTCCACCTGCCTGGGACACAGAGGGGTTTGCTGGGACCTCCCCAAAGGGTGGAGGGCAGTTTCCTCCCATGTCAGGTGCTAACAGAGCTTCAGGCCACAATTCCATAGAAGTTCATGGAAGCCAACACATCAAATCTGCTCCTGAAATTAATTTTTTTTGCTAAGAAAGACACTGGAAACTCATTGAGGTCACTCTTCATGGCTTCAAACAGCTTACCCTTCATTCTTGTGAACAGATTTCTTTTTGTGTAAATAAACCCTTAAAAATGGATGTATCATCAAAGATTTGGGCCAGTTAATTACTACAGTCAGGAATCATGTGCTGATATATTAATCTTAGACTCATGAAGTGGTTGGGGTCGGAATGAACCTTAAAGACCATTCTGTTCTACCCCTGCCATGGGCAGGGACACCTTCCACCTTCTGCACCAAGATGCAGAAATACAAAATGCAAAGAATACAGTTGGCTGCAACTAGACTGAGAATTTTTAACACTTAAGTGGAACAGAAAAGCAAATGCACATATTTAATTTCTTTATACAGTGCAGAATTTAACAGAATACAGATGTTACTCTTGGGTGAGGTGGATTTTAAAGGGGAAATAATATAAATTGCTGAGAGTTATGTTTGTCCAGTAGAACAGGAAGAAGCAGGGCAGGATTTTGCTGTAGGGACTTGTTAGTAGGTTTTGAGGAGGGTCTGCTCTCTGTCTCACACTGACATGTGACAAGATGTTTGGATGTCATCCTGGGTGCAGCAGTTCCAAAGGTGGAATCACTGGCACATCCTACCTGCAGGCATCGATTTCCTGGGGATTTTTTGCTTATGAATGGAATAGATAATGACATCTACCACTGAAACATGCTCAGGCCTTACTTGCAAGGTACTGTGGTAATTTTCTCTGGTTTTGTCAGCAGCTGTTGAGATTTATGCCTATTCAGCAGCTAGTTTTTTAACTCTTGGTGATAGCAATAAAAATATTATCTTTTTATTAAAGTGCATGTAAGAAAACATATGAAGGTGAAACTGGATTTTGCCTAACATAATCTGAAGACAAGTACATGAAGACAGTGATTAAGTAACAGTGAAGGAAGTAATTCAGTGAAACTAGGAATGCTGGCAGGTTAATGTGGTGTTTGACAGCCTGTGGTGAAAGTCCTGCATCACCATTATGTGCAGATACTATTTGTGGAAGCAGTACATACTAATCTCAACAGATAACAGTGGAAAACATTACTTGAAAGCAGCACTCACTGAAGCAGCTGCCCACTAAGATGATTAATGATTAGAAACACTGCTGATGTTTCTAATGTGGGAGGATTGCTTCCTTCAGGGGAGGAATGGATATTTAACGTGGGGTGTTTCAGGTTATTCCACCTTAGGGGTCTGGATGTGGGCAGCTCTGTGCAGGACCCTAATTAGATTAATTGGTTATTGTCAATGTGCACTTTCAGATTTATAAAATGTAGTGGAGGGAGCTGGAGAGGAGAAAGGGAGAAAGGGAGGCTCAGGGGGCACCTGGAATTCTCTGCAATCCCTGCCAGGCTGGGCCAGGGGAGGAGCAGGGGGGGTAATTGGGGAAATTCCTCCATGGAAAAGGTTGTCCAGCCCTGGGCAGGGGTGGATCCCCATCCCTGGAGGGATTTAACAGGCATGTGGATGTGGCACTTGGGGACATGGGTTAGTGGTGGCCTTGGCAGTGCTGGGGGAATGGTCAGACCTGATGACCTTGCTGGTCTTTTCCAACCTGAATGATTCTGGGACTCTACCATTTTTCTTTGTAATCTTTCAAACCACACAGGTTTATAGCCTGTGCTGCTGAGTGCCTTCAAGTACAAGTCATGAATAATATTATGTAGAACTAAAAACTGTTCCTAGCCCCAGAACAGGTGGGCAAAGTCTGTGTGGGATAACTGAGCAGATGCTGCACTGCTAAAAGGTGAATGGAACCTGTTTGGTAAGGTCCCTTAGAGGTGTGATGGAACCCTTATTCCTTGCAAATCAGCCCCTGGAGCCTTGGCTCACAATTCCAGTCTGTGGATCACCACCAGTTTGCAGGTTATCCATGAATGGTGACATGTCAGTGCAGTTGTTTTGTTTGGGGTGGTACCAGCAGTTGATCAGGTGGGCAGAAAGAGGGAGGAGGGAGGAGCAGCAGTGAACTGATGCATCAGGGGGGATTTGCAGTGTGAAAGTGCCAGGAACACCAAAGGCACCACCAAACCCCACCAATGCTGCTTGGGGAATATCCATAGTGGCCTCACCAGATCTTATTCTGTGCTCATCCCTTTGGCAGTTTCTGCCCCAAAATGTGGCATTGAATGTTATGAGGATCAAAACCAGTGTTAGTCGTGAACTTTGTTTTGCATTTTTCTGCTTCTACAGTAATGCAGCTGTGGAAATAAGTTTTATTGGGGTTTTGTTTAGCCCTTTTCTATCAAAATTAGAAGACCAAAAAGTAACTATTCTTACGGATCTTACTTGTTTGCACATGATATTTTTCTCTGAGTTTTGTAAATCCCTGAAATAAACACCACTCTGTGGTGCAGTTTCAGTGTCCTTCACTACCTTTTCTCTTACATGTTTTCAACTTCTGGTTAATGAAAAGATCTATTCAGTGACTGTCAGAACAAGAGATTTCTTTTGCTTTCACCATTAACATGGACTAACTTTTCTTCATCTTAATAATATGACATAATTTCATACAATCAGGAGTGAGACAATTCACTACTATAAACGTTGGGGTTTAGCTGTTGCTGTACTGACTAGAGGGGAGCTGCTACGTTAGTTTTGAATAGATTTGCTGATAGATATCTGTGCATAACTTCACACTTACATACTCTCCTGACAGAGAGGTGAATAGATGAAAATGGTGACTCTTGTCTACAATTTTAATTAAAAAAATCCAGTTGCATCAGGAAAGTCCAAGGACTGCCTTTATTATTCTCCAGCATAGTTGGCTCTGGCTTCAGACCAAACATTCTTCAACTGATGCCAAAGCTGCTGAACCTGGAGCCCACCTGGGGTGGGCTGTCACTGAGAACAAGCCCTGAGGTAAAGCCAGGCATCAGACTGGGAGGATGCCAAGTCAGAGAACAGTGGCTATTCCACTCTGTTCCACTGCTACAAGAAAATGTCATAAAAATTATTTCTTTCAAAATGATCTGCACCTTTGAAATCTTGGACAGTGTGTATTGCTTAAGGATTTTTTGATTTTTTTTTTGTTTCTATAAAGAACAATACATTATAAATGCATTGTGAAGAAAGAAGGAAACACATCGTGTCTCTCTGTTTGTTATTTAAGAAAGAGCTGAGGAAGGCATTAATAGATTTCCAGTTTTAGTTTGGAGAAAAAAACGTGTTTAGCTGATTTATTTGAAGTCTTGTACCTGAAGCTGTGCAATGAATCACTCTCCTGGAGTTAAATTCACAAATGCATCTGTGTTCACCTCAGTTCTCCTCTTACACCACTGGAGATCTCTCTTTATAAGTTTGAGGGATCAACATTAACTACTGAGAATATGGATCTGAGTGAATGTGTGTCTCATTTTCTGCAACAAGCTAATTATTTCTTAAAAACTGATGAAATTCTGAGGACCATAGAAGTTTGTGAAGTGATCTCTGGAGGCTTTAATTTTTTCCTTTTCTCTTTTTATTCTTTTTGAAAGTAACTGTAAACTGCCTCTGTAGGCTTCTCTCTCTTCTCCTTCCAGCTCACTGAAACTTCTTTTCCTTAATGTTACCTTGATAAAGACTTTGCTGCTTTAATATATAATTTTCAATGTGACTTTTATTGCTGCAATTAAGTGGCTAATTGAACAGTTTATAATGTGCATTCATAATTGCTCCTGCAATAGGTTAACTGTGAAAGCCACGGAAAACTAACACCCCAAATGTTTCCTATGTTACCTTTTACTGAGAAAAGCCTCAGAGATTTTCTTTATTTTTCTCTTTATGGGCAATGAAACTCCTGAAAATGCTGCAATATGAAACTTTTTTTGATACTGAATCTTAGATGCCATCTACAGTGTAATATGCCACAGTTTAAAGAATTGCAGCCTAATCTGTAGTAAAAAAATGTAAGACTGCAGTTAAACATTTCCCTTCTTGCTTTTCTTGCCAAAAATGCAGAGCACCAACTTAGATTTTCTGGATTGCCTCTAATAAAAGTAGAGCAAAACCAATATGAGCCTCTAGAATACCTCCAATGGGTTTATCACAGAATAAATAGAAGCTTAATCTGCTTTTGCTATTTATAATAATACATGGGCTTTCAAACAGCTTTTATGCCAAAAAACAGTAAAGCAGTGGTCATGTGGAAGGGTTTCCAGCTGTTCCCTGCACTCTGCACTGAGTGAAATGGAGACCAGCACAGTGCAAGATCCAACCCAACAGAAGCCTGAGGACATCTAAACTTCTTAAATATGTCTTCAGAGTGATCAATTTTTAAAAGAAATTCAGGGGTTTAATGTAACTATTTTATTATTATTATTAGAATAATAATGTAATCATCATTTTGTCACACAGATTTGATTTATGATAAGGACAGAGCAGAGTGAAAAAAGAAAGAAGCAATTATGTGAATGTAAGGGAGGAATGTTTCTTGTTTGTTTTTTTAAAACTATTTCTTTGTAAGCAAATACTGCTGACAAAAAGGAAAAAGTTTTCTTCAGAAGATTTGTGGGGAAATGCTGCAGTTGGCAAATCTTTGTTTTCAGGCAGCTGGGGTTGTAATTGTGTTTTCTGTGTATCCTCCTCCTTTCTTGTTATCCCAGTGGCAAAAAACCCAAATAACTTATTTGAACAGTGCTCATTAGTAGATCCTGTACAACACTGCTCTTAAGAAGGAAGATTTATTGTGTTGACCTTTTTCTTTTTTCTGTTTAAACTACTCTCCTCAGCTTGTTCTTTACCAGTTCTGAAATCTTACCTGTTTTGCTTTTTAAATCATACTCACTTTCTGTAATCTGCTTGATTTGCTCTGGTCCTGTTTCTTACTGTGAATCTCTTCCATACTGAAAGAAAAAAAACAAATTATTCTGATTTTTTTTTAAATTAACTTTATTTCTTTATACATTTTATTTTGTTTCTTCCTGAAATAAAAGGGAGAAGGGAGGGTGAAGGGAGACTGTGGTATTCCATGACAAAGGCAGTTGTTCTTCCTCTTTGTAAAGCAGAATGGTGACCCAACGGGGTGTCTGTATCACGGGTACCACCATGGGCAGGGCTGTATTCTACTGCTCACACCATGTTTGAGTTTCTGGCTGCTGTGCTGACTGCAGGGTGTGTTTTTTTTGTGCCTGCACAGGGTTCAACAACTCGGAGCGCACGTGTGACAAGGAGTTCATCATCCGCAGGGCCGCCACCAACCGCGTCCTCAACGTCCTGCGCCACTGGGTCTCCAAGCACTCCCAGGTACCCTCACCCAGGGGGGGATGATGGTCACACTGTCCCCTCAGCTGGGCTGATCAGCTGCCCCCCAAAGTACTTGTGCTGGTGCTGGAGTGTTGGTGGAGGATTGGGCGCGGAAAGAGCCGCCGGTGCCTGGCGTTGGCCTCCTCTGCAACCGCGACAGACGGGACGGTGGGCCCGGTTTGGGGTGGCACAGTTGGGTTGGCAGGGCAGGGAAGGGGAGAAACATCAGTGGTGGGTGGGATTTCACAGGGGGAAATGTCCTGCAGGCCGCCAGGTGGGAAAAATGTTGGGAGAATTCGGCATCTGTTTGATTATTGAGTGAAATTATGGAGTGAAATGAAGGAGAGAGGGAGAGAAAGAGGGGGAAAGAAGGGAAATGAGGGAAGGAAGGGAAGGAAAGGAAGGAAAGGAAGGAAGGAAGGAAGGAAGGAAGGAAGGAAGGAAGGAAGGAAAAGTTAGGGCTGTGTCACTACATGCTAATAAGAATAATTCATCTCAAAAGCTAAAACTGCAGCAAAGTCAAGCTGTCTTATGTGAAATCTATTTGCCTTTCCCCACGTAAAGGGTTTAATTTTCATAGAGGTTTAAGTTTGCTAGAGAATACAGTCAGTAAGAGACGTGTAAGTGGGAAAATTGCTTGTGTTTGAAAAGCTGAACAGCCCAGAAGAGATTAATAAAACCTCTCTTGGTGTCATGGGAGTGATTAAACATTTTGAGTTACTGGAAACAGCCTGTGTACACCAAGTTTTCTTTGACTACCTGTTCTATTAAAATGAGAACCAAGCACATCCTGAGCTGTAGCAGGAGTGGCAGCAGTCTGTTATTACATTCTGTGTTACTGCACTGTGCTCACTGTGTTCCTGCCACAGCTCATATTAAACAACTGCTGTGAGGTGAGCTGACCCTCAGTGCTAATTGAAAGATGGTTCATCTGTGTGATTGTGAAAATGTTTGGAGTCATCATATTTTTGTTTACATTAAGCAACATCTACAACTAGTTTCACTGAAGTTTGCATTTCAGAGCTGATCCTGACTGAGTTGTGATGATTCTCAATCATAAAGTAACTGTGAAGACTGCAAGCACACTCTGCACCCCAAAAATATACTGTCTTTCCTTAAAAATACGGGTGTTCTCTGTTTCCATTTCAAAAGAACCCACAGCATACAAAACCATAACATTCTCCTGAATACTTTTGCACCTTTTGCATAATGTTTACAATTAGTATTCTTTCAGAAATCTGAAGAGGACAAACATAAGGAGTAATAGTTCAACACTGTCCATTTTCAAAGTGGAAGCTGTTACCTGGACTGCCGCCCCTCCCCACTGCCTTTTTTTTTTAACATGCCAAGGGTGTTAGATTTTAATTCTTTATCTCTCTTATAATGGTCCATTATTCCACCATTGCAAACACTTTCGAATGCAAGGGCTGTGGCAGAGAAAATAAGAAGTGCTACAGCAACAGAGCAGGTATGGGCTTTTGAGGTTGTTCACTTTTGAGACCAGGGAGAGAGAAAGGACAGCAGACCTAAGCAAACCAGAGAAGACTGACTAGTTCCTGCCAAAAAAAATATGGGACAGGACTTCTTTACAGAAGACAAGTGAAGAATTGCTGTCTGGCCAAAGAGTGTGAAATGCTGGCAGTAAAGATGAATGGTCCTCTGAGAGCAGTAGCTCTGATCTTATTTTACAGTAACAACCCAAAGTGCAAAGCAGTGAACCCTGAGCCACCAGTGTCTGGTGAGAAGATGCTTACTCAACTTACAAAATGACAAAGCAAATGACAAGCATTATGATAAGCATTAAAACTCTTTAAGAACAGACCTGCCAGAAGCTTTTAGGCATTATAAAACATTTGCATCATTCTCTGGCTACTCAGCAACCTGGTCTAGGGGAAGGGGGGTTGGAATGAGGTGAGCTTTAAGGTCCCTTCCAACTCAAACCATTCCACAAGTCTAAGATTCTGTGATTACTGGATTTGAGACATCCTTCATATTCATGAGCAGCCAAGGGCAGGTTTTATTCTCAAAAAAAAAAAAAAAACAACAGGTTTTATTCTTAAAAAATAAAGATTAGGAAATAATTGAAAATAAGTTGATATTTGCAAAGTTAAACATGTGATTTTGCCTCCACTTGGCTTTGAGTTTGCTGTTGGTGCAAAAACTCCCAGCACCAAATATGCAGCTTCTTACTGTCCAGCAGCAGACTGTTCTCATTGTGATGTCCCTAAATCCTTGTGGTCATCACTGGCTTGTGCCACTATAAAAGCTGATCTACACTACTCATCTTTTCTGCCAAAATGCCATTTCCTTATCACTAGATGCAAGAAGAAGCAAAGACAACAGAGTGGAAAAACAGGGCTCTCTTTATTTCTCCTTTTTGGGTGTGAGATGCTACCACAGATCTGCTTGGTGCTGCAGCCTGTGAATAATTCTGTAGCATAACTGACCTCTGCCTTGGTGCTCTGTGATTCACCAGTGACAAGCCTGCCTGAATTATTGTCCTGATCTATTGGACTCTGGTGCAATGTAAAGAGACTCACACACAATCCTCTGCTCAAGGGCTCTTACATATCTCATCCCACTTCATTATTCCCTGCCCTCCATCCCTCTGGAGCCCTTGGCTTGTTTCAGCTGCTGCTCTCAAGTGTGTAATAACGTGGGTCAGGGTTAGTGCATGAACCCAGGGAGGGAGGAATTATCCAAACAAATGGTTCAGAGCCTTGTATTCACTTACTTTACTCTAGAAAATACTTGGCCAGGGTTTGGAAGGTCTTTGCTGAGCTATGGAGTTAATTACCTTCCTACACTATCTTGCAACTGTGTGAAAACCAGTAGTTTAGCTTTGTTTTTGTTTGAATTTATCTGGGCATGGACAGCTTTTAATAAGTAAAATTGTCTGTGGCCAGAAAACAGAATCATTAAGGTTAACACATCAGCCCTTTTGGTGAGGAGGTGCTTTCATGCACTGGTTGTGTTATCTTGAAACCAGGCTAAGCAATCTTCACTATAAGGATTCATTATTTTCAAAACTTGGGTAGAAGTAGGAGCCTTATTTAAATTTCAAGCAAAGGTACAGTCAATTTGCCAGATCTGGAGGCCAGAAGGAACTAATTAATGTCTCCAAGAGGTCCCCAGGCATAGATAAAAATTTGGTAAAAAAACATCCTCAGATATGTGACACATACTTTTTGTTTTTACCACTCTGGGCAAAAGTAATCAAACCTCTGTTGCTCATCAGCCCAAACCAGCCCAGCATGAAAGGTGGCTTTAGGTATCCCAGACTGTTTAGTTTACATTTTTGTTCTTTTCATTCCATATCCCTCCACTATTTTTTTTTTGTTTTGTTTTTGATTTTCATTCAGCCACCTGCAAGCCAACCAACCTTTCTTTTTGCCCAAAATAACAGCAGAGTGTTTGTGTTTACATTTTGGTTTTGAAATGTAATTGAGAGGAACAGGGTGGAATTCTCCTGTTGTAAACAGTGAGAACACAAGTGAGGAGGCAGAGGATCATTATGGAGACAGGGGTGTTGATGGGGACAGAAAGGGCTCCCAAGGATAAAACTCCCACTGCAGAGGTGGAAAATAGGAAGGCAAAAGGAGGCCAAGGGGAGAAGGTCTCAGGATGACTTTCATTATCCAGGTGAGGTCTTGAGGCCTCGTTTTCTTTAAAAATACTTTCTTGTCTTTTATCTAAACACATGGTGTTACAAAATGAAGCTGCTTCTGCTCCTGTGGCAAGCAGATTGAAGGGGAGTTTGTCCAAGGAGAAACCTTTCACATCTGGCCTTCCCAGTTCCCTCTCCACTCCTCCCAGTTCTGGCTGGTTCTTGTTCCCCACTGGCTCCTTCTGGTCTCAGCTGGAATGAATGGACAAATATTATTTCTCTCACAGACTACCTGGGTCGGTGAGCTGTGGAATTACCACAAGACATGGGGAGAGGACCATGGCTTCAGTTTTAAGAACATAGTTGTGGTCTCATGCCTGATGCCTGCTTGGCTGTGGAGTTACCTACTGCAAGGCATTCTCTTGATCACACCAACAAAGCTGTGCTGGGTTCTCAACAGAAGGGTTTGCAGAGGTAGTTACTGATAGCAGGGATTAGGGACAACACCTATATACAGAGAACTGTCCAAGCAAAGATGATTTCAGTTAGTTAGAAATAGTTTTATTGAGCATGAATTGGCCAATTTTATCACATTTAATTGGAATAAAAGAATAGATAGAAAATCCTGTATACTAGTCCCACTTTTCCCATGTTTAAAGGTGTGAAGTAATGAATAAAGTATTGGCAAATTTATACTAAGTTTATTGTAGGAATGTGAACAAATCACACTGATGCCATGGCTACCAAGATGTGCTGCATTTGCTTTAAGGTCCCAATTTATTCTCAGGACCTTCGACCCCTGCCTTGAAACAGCAAAGGAATTTCTGGGATTCTTTCTGGAATAAACAGACATCATGGTATAAACTGTGAAGAGACAGAGGGGCTGCTCCAGAGAGAGGCAGAGCAGGGGAACCCCAAGTGATCCTTCCAGCTGTTGGCCAGGAAATCCAGTTTGCCTGAACTTGTGCAGTGGATAATAATGCACTTAATTGCTGCTGTGCTCTGCCCAGACGTCACAAGGAGCACCAGGGTTTGCTGCACCACAGCCCTTCAGGGAACATGAGTCACCCCCAGAAGGGGAGCCAGGCTTGCAGTCAGTCAAACTAATTAACAGCTCTCTGCACCCACTTCTGCTGGGGCCTGACAGGTCCCTCCCCACCCAGGTCCTGCAGGAACGTGCTGCATCCCAGCACTGAGGCAGGGATGTCACATCCCCTGCCTGTCCTGGGTGCTTTAATCTGACCATACAGGGGGCTGGGTTCTCCTCCTGAGGTCTCTTGTGGATGAGGAGAGCTCTGTGTTGTGTGTGCTGCATTACTCAGTCGTGCTTTTAACCTGATTATATTCCACCAGGAGTGACAGGCAAACCCTGGTTCTGTAGAATCAGGACTGACATCCTTCCCCAAAAGATGCCTCTCTGCACTTGGGACTAACTGGGGGACAACACTGTTGTCCTTGGCTTGTTTCTTGCAGCAAGCCAGGCTTACTTCAAGTTCAGGGGTGGATTTCCCTTATAACCAGTTATAATATCTTTTCTCTCTGCCTTCCACCTGTGCAAATGTTTTGTTGCAGGTAAATTTATAAAGATTTTCCTCACCACAATTGTGTGTGGTACCTGAAGTGTGTTTTTATGCTGCAAAATTAAATATTGATGTAGAGGACTGCAGCAGTGAAGTAACTTCACTTAACTCTGATGGTATTTGATCTGCTGTGTACAAGATTAAGAGTCACTCAAATGATGCCATTGAAATAATTATCTGTTTGCTCTCTGGCATTAGAGCAGATAAATAAAAATTGTAAGGCAAACCCCATCTACCTAAAAATATTCCAAATTCCTTGTAAACAGTCTTTCAATAGACTTCCCTCCCCCCCTGCCTCTTCCTCCCCTCCCTCTCATGTTTTTGTAGTCCTTATCACTGACATACTCAAATACAAACCAGGTTCTCAGATTTTTGCTCCATTTTATTTCTCTGGGTTATTCAATGTTTCTCCACATTGTTCAGATGCAGAAAGTTTCCTCTCACTTAGGAAGATTCAAAGAAAGAGGGAAGGAAAATGCCCTCATACCAAATCTTGAAAATATATTCTCTGTATAAACCACTGATAGTAAATCTACTATTTATGGTTAAAAAAAGAGAGCTTAGCATGGCCTGAGTTTTCTTTCTGTTGCTTTCTGCTGCTTCTGTTGCAGGATCTTTTGTTGTGGCCAGTGATGCCAAATCCATGTGCCCTCTCAGGAAGGACTTGGCCACTGTCAAATGGAAATGTGGCAGCTGGAAAATTGAGTGCTTCTTGTCTGACTGGCTGTATTCCTTCTGTGATGTGTAGATTTCAACCAGAAGTCACAAAAGTGGCCTAAAATTACATATATAGATGTGATACACATGAATATATGTAGAGCTATGTATAGCTACCTATAGATTTGTGTCATGTACTATTAACAGATATAATTTACATATCTATTAACATATATTCATATATAGCACACATAATACAGATAGATATAATCTGCATGTAATTCTTTATTTATAAATTAGAATGGGTTGCTAAGTATTTTGGTGTTTGTATAATTCTTGGATTACTTTCTACATAAAATTAAGTACATGCACATGTTTAAGGGCAACAATTTCTATAGATTTTTTTATATATCACTCATCACACTGGAAATTCAGTACTCCTCAGATAATGAACTTTAACAGAAAAATATATTAGTCCTCCAATTTTCTTCTGAATCCCATCCTCTTTATAGAATTTTTTTTCCTTATCACACAATAAGAAGCAGATGTCACACTGCTTTAAAAAAAGAATACCAACAATGTGAGTTTCCCCAGCAATTCCAGGACTCCTTTCTTGTGGATAATACTCAGTAAAACTCAGTTTGCTGCTAATGAGCAATTTATTAATTTTTGTTACTGTAAGAATTAGTTTGTAAACATACAAACACTGGAAAAGTCTGGTTTTGCTGAGTCTGATAATCACAGGTGAGGCTTCTCTGTTGTATTTGCAAATGAAGCAACTTTTAAAATTCTAGACATTTTTCGTTCATAAATTTGTTTGCAATAAAGAAAGACCTCTTGAGAGAAAATATCTTACAGTGAAAACAGTCAACCCTTTGTGGTTTGAAAACTGTTCTTGGAGATAAAAACCCTAATCACGTTGATGTGATTTGCATGGGAATTTTACCCAGCAATGATAAATTGGGGGGTTAGATCTCTCGGCTCTTGAACCCCTTTTTGGTTCATTTAGGATATTTTTGTAGAGCAATCAGCAGAGGTCCCCAATCTCTTTTATACAGTGTTTGCCATCCAGCTACAGGGCAGACAACACTGTCATTAATTGCACTGCTGGCTTAAGCTTGTGCAGGCTTAAGGTTTCCCATTTATCTAAATTCTGATAGTTTCATATTCCAAACATTTTTCTTTTAGAAATGACTGGAGTGAACAGCACTGTCATGTAGCTCAGTTGCATTCCTCAGGTTTTCACTAATTAGTCCCATTTCCATACCTTAAATGTATGGGAAAATTCTCTTGTCTTCTCTTGCAAACAGGCTAAAACAGCTCCCAGGGGAGGCATTTCAAACAGTGGCTGTAGAAAATGTATTTATTTTAGAAAACAAACACAGTGCAGTACCCAGAAATAATTCTTTGCTTGGCTCTGAACTGTTCATCTGAAACCCCATCCAAAGCCCAGCACTGCAGGCTTCCCATTCTTCAGAATCCTTGACTGTGGACAAACATCACAAAACAAATAAGACCCAGATACTACTGTTAATTAGCCCAGGGGAGGAGACCTTGAGGGGTGAAAAGGGGATGCTGCTGCAGGAGGGGAATGCCCAGGGCAGGGTATTTCTGAGCCCTGACTTTCTCAAAAAGTGCTGTAAGAGAGTCTGTGGCACCTCCTTCTGTAAAGAACATGCACTCTGCTCCTTGCTTGGAGTGTTTCATCCCTTTTCCAAGTTAAGATTCACTTGTGTTTGTGACTTTGGGAGCGTTCTGATGTTCCTGCCTCCCCTCCAGTGAAACCCAGGGAGTGTCTTCACCAGGGTTCTGGTTCTCCCCAAAGGCAGACATCTCCAGAAATCCTGTCAGTTCAGGAGGCTCTCACAACAGGAGGGGCTGTGGTGGTTCTTTGAAAATTTAACACAACGCTCCTGCACAGAGGTGCCAAATATTTCCCATTTTCAGTAACTTTGTGCCTTCTGTTCCCATGGAAACAAGCAGGAGCTCGCCACAAACATGGTCCTGCTTGCAAGTAACTGTGGATTATCAAGAAAAGATCTATGATACTAAGCAACTGAAGGTTTGGGTTCAGTTTAGCATCAAAATGCCAGCTTTGACCTAAACCCAAGAATTTTCAGCATCCCCTCCAAGACTTGCCTGTGAGTTCCCCGTTTAACCCTCGTACATTCTATTGCAGTGGAATGTCTAATCCTCTGCTCTGTGATTTTCTCCAGACTCAGGGATCAACATCATAAAGGTTTGTTGCAGGTTGCAGCAGTTGAATTGCAGCCCTGGGTCAGGTGTTCAGTGAGTTTGGGAGGCAGTGGAAATGCTGAACCTCCTAAGTGCAGGTCCAGGGAGTGAGAGCCTGGTTTACTGAGCTTATTTAGTTTGAGAACTGCACTAAAAGCAGCCCTTTGCAAAAGGTTGAGTAAGAGATGAGAAATACCAGAGTGGGAGGCAGATAAACAGAGAAACTCGAGGAAACAGTGGAAGGAAGCCCAGTGTCCAGCCCTGCAGTGGTCCCAGCATGGCACTTAAACTGTTTTCCTGGTTTTATAGTCATCACAGGGGGACAGAGAGGATTTTGTGGGCATTGGTGAGACGTGGTTTTTATTCAGAAAAGAGGGGTTAAATCATTAGCCCATTTCCATGCAGAAGGTAAAGGTCAGAGAAGGTGAGAACTTGCAGCCTTTTGGGGGTCCTGATGTTGTGAACTGTCCACTACAACAGCTTTCCAGGTTTCCCTAAATAATCTCAAACTAATACCAAAATCAAACAAACAGATTAAAAGTAAAGATTTCAAACCTGATGGCATAAAAAGGAGACAAAACTGATAAAAGTATGTTCTTTCAGTTGTTTAATCAACATGATTATGATGACAAAAGGCAGTAACAAAGTTTTCCTTTTCAGGATTTTGAGCTGAACAATGAGCTTAAAATGAATGTGTTAAATTTGCTGGAGGAAGTTTTGAGAGACCCTGACCTTCTGCCACAAGAAAGGAAAGCTACTGCAAACATTCTGAGGTAAATGCATTTCTCATAATTCAGCACTGTGGCACATGAAATGGGGCTGTGTATCAAAGAATTCACAGGGTTTTCTGTAGAGCATTTAATTTTGAGGCTTAGTAAGCATTTTATGAGCCATAAAATGAAGTGTGTTTTAAGTTTTGTTCATAAAAATACCTGTATTAGAAAATTTTACTGCAGAACATCTGACAGCCATGAGTTCAGCCTTCATGTATCAGACAAAATAACTCCATCTACAAAGAATGAATATTTTATAGCCTCTGATTTCCATGTAAATTACATTACTGAGGAGCAGGAAACATTTAAAGACTTGAGCAGTGATTAAATAAATAAATCACATAAAACATTTAAAGACTAAGGAGTGATTAAAATAATGTATGATGAAAAAACACAGATTAATCTGTGATGTGCTTTGTTAACATTTTTGTAAGTATTCTGAAGGTAAGCCAACAAAGGTGTCTGAATTTTCCAAGGCCATTTGACAGGTTTGTCCATCAGATACAGGGAAAACAAAATGACTGGGAAGTTGCTCACTCATGGGGAAAAAACTCAAACAAAGGAAGAAACAAAGATAAGTTTTTATTAAAAGCACCTTTACTTTTGCATAAATAAAGACAAACCTTCTTTTTAATAATAATACACATGCTGCTCTCAGAAGTAAAAATACTAACTTTGTTTCCTGCATTTCTTTGGAAGAAACACAGAGCAAAAAGTTTGAGGATAATGGGTTTTAATAATATGTGTGTCAGAAAAGGTTCTATCAGGTGCTCACAGTGGGAAAAATTACTTTGAGACTTTCAGTTTCCTTAAGAAAATGTTAGAAAATAAACCTGGATTGGCTGTTCCTGGCAGTAATGATCTGTAGGCCTTTAACACACAAATTTGTCAGCAATTTTCTGTGTTCATTTTCAAATTAGCCAGTTCCCATTAGCTGTTGCACCAAAAAAGGACCTTCCTATTTATGTATAAACTATGAATTGTCTCCATTTGCATCCTGTTACTGCTGCTCTCTGAAATGGTGGGTATTGTTTGTCATCTCCTCCTTTCTAGGGACTAGAAGTATCTGAGTATCTGAGCACACTGTATAATATGCCAGTGAATACAGTTCATCAGATATTTCCATTTTTCAGAATATTTCAAAAATTCAGACTGATTTTTTTTGACCATTCTTTGAAATTTCACATTGTATTTCTT
>VYZS01089807.1:17404-27832 GCA_013400695.1 Neodrepanis coruscans | reverse complement strand
AGAACTCTGGCAGTGCCTTGCCAAGGATGTGAATCCCTCCCTGGATGCCCTAGAGGTACCCAGAGTCTGTGTCCTTGCAGAGACATCTCTTGCAGAGGTGCTGTGTCCTTCTCTTGGTTCACTAATGCTCCTCAGTCCATCACTGCCACACACCCACCTCCCTGGAACGATGTCAACCTTTTGGTTTTCTGCTAAATTGAGACCTTTCAACTAATACTACCTACAGGAGAAATAAAAATTACCCGCTTGGAACTGAAGGGCTTTTTTACTGCTGTAAGGAATCAATTTGTTTGAAGATTTTAGACAGCATCCTTTCAGTATGAAAGCACAAATCTGCTGCAACTGGAAGATTTGAGGAAGCTTTCATTCAAAAGGTTTTTCTGGGACAGGATGAAAATGGGAAGGAAGAGTGAGGCAGTTGATGTTCCCCTCATGAAAACAGTCATTCACCCAATTGCTGGGTGAGTGTCATAAAACAGGTTTTTTGGTTGTTCTGATGGGGTGCTTGCTGCAGGCATTTTATCTAAAAGGCCATGGCATATCAAAACATGTGTTCTGTCAGAGTCCTGGGTTGCCTGTCAGCTGTCACTGAGGCCTTGGCTTCCCCACATCTCAGTTTTCGCAGGATGCTCTCAGCTCTGAAAGGCAGAGGAAAGCAGAGTGAGGCTAGGACAAAAACCTCTTATCATATGTTCAAACACTCATGGAAGAAGGTTCACGCTTTCTGAGCCTACATGTGGGCATTTTTCTGTGTCTCCTTGAAGGGTATTGGCTGGAAATACATCTTTTTACAACCTGCCCCAGCCTTTGGGTTCATGCACACACCTGTGCATAAATACCTCTTGGAAAATCAGTCCCCTTGCTAGCAGGCATTAGAGGAGGAGGAGAGGAAGGTTTGTACTCCAAAGATACCGTGGCCAGCTCTGGGAGAGGCTCTGTTTAGAATATGAATGACAAGGAAAATGTTGATGAGAGATACTGAGCTTCATGCCTTGAGTCATCAAAGCAGCTGGTATTCCTTGCATGATGGGATTTTTGTTGTGTGGACTGACAGGATTTCTCTTCAGGGTAAAAAAGCTTTTTTTTTATTCAGTATCTGTTCTGAAACCTTTCAATGTATGTTTTGCTTGATATTTTATGGGCCTTATTGACTAACCCCTGAAATCTAGATAACATTTAATTGATAATGAAGCAGGAAGGTGTAAAGTTCAGGCTGAACAGCAGTGAATAACTCTGATAAACAATCCTATCTGGAGAAAAACAGGGTGGTTCAAGAAACACTTCTTCCTTCTTCTTCCTCAGACTAAACATAAATTAAATCCAGTATATGCAGATGTCAAAATTTTGTGGATGAACAATTTTCCTGCCTTGTATGGTCTCATCAAACAGCACATTTCACACTCTGTAACTTACATTAGCTTTTAAAATACTCTGTGTACTATAAAGGAATGAGGAGACACATGTTAATACTTTCATCTAGAAAATTATTTTAATAATTGGACTGGTCAGGCATGAAAAATAGTGTAAGTGAGAGAGAGAGGTCTAATCTTAGCTGTTGACTCTAAGAATTAGAAAGATACTTCTTATATGTCTACTTCCTTCATTTGTAGGGGTAATGATGCAGAAGTCACTCCAGTCAATCCTCCCTGAGGACTCATGAGGATTCATGAGACCACTGTGTTAGAGAAAAAGCATCTGCTTAGGCTGAGGGACTGGAAGTCTACATAAAACATGAGAAACCCTATTAAGAGAGTATCAGAAGGCAAAGATGGGGAAAAGTTAACTATTTTCAGCCTTTTAGGAATCCCACATTTTGCATTTTATTTCATATTAAACAAATACAATAATTTCTGTATGAAAGGCAAGAACTCCAGCCCATATAAAGTTATATGTTAGTAACTCAAATGATGAGTTTAGAAGATGGATGAGACTCCTTGGGGCAGAGGGAGAAGCCCTGCCTTGTTTTTTTATTGCCAGGAGGGACAGGCTCTTGCCATAGGATGAGCAATACCTTCCTGCAGGCAATCAGCAGTGAGGTACAGCACAAAATAAGCTGCTCAGGAGGGACAAATTCCCACTGAGGCTGCATACCACTGTTATTATCTGGAGAAGAAGCTTAGGGTTCTCCTGAAGAAGTAAACATCCAAGACATTACATGTCTCAGCCATCAGCCTCAAGGTGTTTCCAGCCATTATAAATTAAAAAAAAAAAAGAAATAAAAAGGCATTTTATGTGGGTTTGGTAGGCTGAAAGTGAAGGGGAGGAGATTTCTTGGATCCTGTGTGTGTCTGCATTTGGTTTCAGCTGAGCCGTCTGGTTTGTCAAACCAAGAGGAAACAATAGCAGCCCACAACAGAAGAACCTGGTGTACTGAGCATTAAATGCTTCCTCCCCACCCACATGGTACAAATCCCATGCCTCACAATTGCAGCTGAAGTCCCTAGGAAATGGGATCCTTTTCCTTTATCCCTTTTCCCAGCTGATAATGTGGAAAGTCTGTGACTACAGAGGGCAAAAATAAAGAACTGGGGGGGCCATGGGGAAGTACCTGGTCCTGTTGCTGTGCTTTCTGGAATCATCAGTAGATGGCTCCAAATTAATCTTCTTTGAAAATGGTCTCCTGAACTTCCCTTGGAAATGCAGCTGATGGGGACCCTCTGCAGGAATCCTGGTCCAGGGCCCTCCTGAACCTGCACCTGCACCTTGATGTTGAAACTGAACCTCCCCTCATGTGAGTCAGCTCAGTGACTTCTTGACACATTCTTGGTGTCTTTTAAAACAATCTTTTAGTTCTGGCATTGGTTCCTTCTCCCTAAATCCTCTCTTCCCTATATTACATGAATCCAATCTATTCAAAGTTCTCTGACTCTGTATTTTCCAAATGAAGGAGTAAGAGATTATTTATGTGCCAATGTGCTGAGTCAGGGTAGATGGTGTTTGATGAATACTTACTACTTTTGGGTTAATTTTTGACCCATAACTCTGAAATAAACATGATAATTACATTTTTTCTGTGGCAGAATTGGAAGCATTCGTTAACACTTGTATAACTGAAAGCAAATCATGCCCTTGCTACACGTAAAACCTGCAGGATTTTGTCCCTTTCTGCACTCTCAGCTCTTGGTGTGGGACCCTGAACAGGACAGTGTCATGCCAGTGAACAAGAACACTCTTTCATGCCTTTCATGTGTGTTTTTATGTCTTTTCTTCACTTCTCACACATTGATTTTTCAAATATTTCCCCAAATCACCATTTAGAAGAGTAGTTTAAAAATCAGAGAAAAGGCTTGAGGTGTAATTTTCCACCTTTAGGTTTCCTAGGATTATTCAGGATTCATTAGCTCAGAGACCTTAAGCCTCCATTGAAGTCTTACATTGATATTGTCTCTGATGTTGTAACAGTTAGTACACTTTTTTTTTTAAAACAAGAGTTTCTAGGTTCCAGATTTTTTTTTTCTTTATATCTTCCATTGCAGCTTTAGGATTTGTTTTAGATAANAAATAGAGGATATAATTCAGATGGTAAGTTCATCTTGATATTTAAACATAAATACCCCTCTAGAAATGTTGTAGCTTTGAGACAACAAAATGTAGCACAGCTGTGGCTTACTGTATTTCTGGACAGAAATATTGTTCTTTTATGTCAGGAATGTGTATTTCAGTTTAGGGAAAGTAAGAATTTGGACTCTGTGTTAAAAACAAATATGTCAGAACTTTAGGGTTTGGATTTAAATCTCATGATTAAAAATAAGGGGAAAGATATTCACATATATGAAATTACACAGACTTTAATTATCCTACATCCATACTCCGGACTTAATGAGCTGTCCTCCCTTTGGCAGCCGGACTGTCCAAAGCCTGAGTGCTTTGAGACTCTGTCAGCCATGGAACTCGCAGAGCAAATCACCCTCCTGGACCACCTGGTGTTCCGGAGCATCCCCTACGAGTGAGTGTTGAGCTGCCAGAACTGAGGGAGCAGAAAGGTTGGCACAGACAAAAGGATCGTGTGTGTATGTCCACAGGGTCACAGTGCTGGAAATCAGAGTGGGGTGACGGGGGCTGGGGGGTGATTCAAAGGGAAATAAACCTTGCTTGTAATATTCACCATTGCAGAGAGCTTTAAAAGTGGTACAGGGCAATGCTGGAAGTACTGTAGAGCTCTTATTAGCTTCCAGCACATTGGGGTGTCCTTGGAATCTGCTTGGGCTGTGGTTACAGGGAGACTCTGTCCTGTGTTTATTAAGAGCCTTTTTGTTTACTTTTCTTTTCTCCCATCAATGTCCAGAGAGTTTCTTGGGCAGGGCTGGATGAAAGTGGATAAAAATGAGAGAACGCCCTATATTATGAAAACCAGTCAACACTTCAATGATGTAAGTACTCCTAAATATCTGCTGCTTTCCAGGGACTCTATGGACTGTCTGGGACCTCTGGAACAGAAATACTGAATTCTGTTACTGGGTTTTTGTCTGATCTGGTGGTGACTGAATGTGACAGCCTTTTGGTGATTAACCATTTAAATCAAAGCAGGTGAAGATTCTTATTTCCAGTAACTGGTACTCAGCATTTCAGTGGCAATTTAAGAGAGGAGAACATTTCAAACTGTACACCACCATTCTGCCTGCAGAAAAAACTACATTTTCTCCAGAAAAACATGATTCTATTTAATGCCCTTTGTANTTATTTTTTAAATTAAATTTAATTAATTTCTTCCTCTTTCTTTGGCCAGATGAGTAACCTGGTGGCCTCCCAGATCATGAACTATGCTGATGTCAGCTCCAGGGCCAACTCCATTGAGAAGTGGGTGGCTGTTGCTGATATTTGCAGGTGTTTGCACAATTACAATGGTGTGTTAGAGATCACCTCAGCCTTGAACAGAAGTGCAATCTACAGGCTTAAGAAAACCTGGGGTAAAGTATCCAAACAGGTGAGAAAGACATGACTGAGGGGGGGTTTCTATTTCATCAGCCCCTGTGTTCAGTCAGTGCCCTCAGAGAGGGTTTCTCCTATAAATATTTCTACTTTTCCACCAGGTGGTGTTTCATGTCTTTTGTATTTATTTGTTTATCTGTGGGAACAAGTAGTTTTCAACAGAATTAGCAGGTGCCAAAGGCTACTGGGCCTGAAGTGCTGAAGTGTTTGAGTAAATTAAATTTAGGTATTCTCAGAGATACTCATCTAGGTGGTTACAAGCAGAGACATGCACATTCTGACTGTACTGACTTTTCCAGCCAGGTTTCTCTCAGCTGCTTTATACATTCTCTTAAAAATCTGTTAACAATCCTTTCAATACAGACTGTTATAAAAGAGCTCACCTCCAAAAACTTTTACGTTTAGAATTTGTTTGGTTTTTAAACTTTTCTACTGAAAACCAAACAAAAACACAGCATATTGGTGTTGTTGCACAGTTCCCTGGTACTCCTTGGGAATGTAATCTGAATTTTTCATCAGCCTGCTATTTAGAAGAAAATGTTTCTGCCTACAGCTTTCTCTTAATTGGAATTTCAGTTTCAAGAATGATGAATTCCTCATGATTCCCTACACTGTCTCAAGTCTGTAGCATAAGCAGACTGCAAAGACAATTCCATTTATGAAGTAACCAGGTTCTGATGATGCCCACTGAACGTGATTTGTGTAGGACAGGAATATATTTTATATACATATTCAGCCTTTATTGTTACCAACTTCAGCAAATGCAGCTGAGGATCCTCAGCAACAGCTGAGATCAAGTCCCAGATATTCTTGTGTACACAGTAAACTGAATTTCCTGGCCATTAATTTAATGAACTTGTGGTTTTCCCTTAATTTCCAGGCTGGTAGCATTAGTACAGGCACACATTGTGTGTATCAGTCACAGGAAAATCTTTAATGCTGCCCACTCCCCATTTTCAGAAATACATGAGGAACTAACAAGCAATAAAGCAAAATTCTTAGTGCCTGTTTTATTACTTTTGGAAGTGGGGTGGAGATGCTAAATGAATTACACCTCTTCTAAAATCTAATCCCAGTCATTTATGTGCACCAGCAATGACATTTGTAATGCATTTCCCTTCCAGACAAAGGCTCTCATGGACAAGCTTCAGAAGACTGTATCATCTGAAGGAAGATTTAAAAACCTTAGGGAAATGCTCAAAAAGTATGCCTTTCTAAAATATACAGTTATTTTGTTATAAGCAGTGAATAGTACATGTTAAAGGAGGATTGGCTTTGATTAAGCTTTAATAATTAATAGAATATTGGGTGATATTTTTGCCTAATCAACTTTTAAATTCTAGGTTGACTCTATCTGGCATTATAGTTTTGCTGAATATCCTGATTTAGTTCTCCTGATGGATAAATATAATAGCTCCAGGGAATTACTGAAATAAATTAAACTATTTTTCTGTGTGAATGTTCCCTGTTGGGGTTTTTGCTTGCACTGATAAACTTTTTCAATAAGGGTAAAGTCAGCTTTATGAATAGAAGTTTTTATGAAAACCAGGATTCCAAAGACTTCTTTTTGTAGATAAGAAGTCCAGGGCTTAGGACTCAGCCTGAGTCAGATCATAGATCCATTCATATTATTTTTGACAATAAATGATGAGAGGAACATAGGGACAGGACAAATGCACACTGATATCTCCTCTTCAGTGGCCTCCCAGCCTCCTGGAAAACAGCCTTCTTCTTATTCACAGTAGTCTCTGATACTATTTTCTTTAACTGATTTTCCAGATTGTGTTTGACAGTCTGTAATTTCAGTATCCAGAAGGGCTCTGCAATTTATTTAATGACTCCAGCTGTACAAAAACATGGATTTTTGCAAGTTTTGTAATTGGAAGCAGGTTTGTCAAGATTGAGTGGTGCAACTACTTTAAATGATCTTGAGAGGAGCCAAGAATTGAGCTACAAGAATAATTACTGTAATGTTTAAAAAATGCCATTAGTATTAGACATTGGACAGAACACATTCAGTTTGTCACAGGCAGAGCAAATACAACTCAGGCAAAGTCAGAGGAGCTGTTTGTCATGGAAATTAATGCAACCCCTTGACTATAAGTATGTTTAGTGATAAAGAGTTTGTGTGAGTTAGGGGAAAAAAAATCAGTTTGCAAATGCAGGTACAGGCAAAAACACTGATTTCTTGGTTTTCAGCTGTAACCCACCTGCTGTTCCCTACCTTGGGATGTACCTGACAGACTTGGCCTTTATTGAAGAAGGAACACCCAACTTCACTGAGGAAGGACTCGTCAATTTTTCCAAGATGAGAATGGTAATTCTCACTTTTTTATACGCTTTCCCAACAGCTGCTGTTTAATTATGTGAGTTAATTATCAATTTCAGTATAACTCCTTTGAATTAACTTCAGAGAAGTACAGGTATCTTGGTGTCAAGGCAGAGACTTGAGAGCAATTACTCAACCCAGTCTTCTATCACCACCTTCTGGCAAACCGAGTATTTTTTCAGGGTGAATTTGCCCCCAGTTTGTTCTCTGAGAAATGACAAAAAAAGCAGCTGTCTGGAGCTCGTGAAGGAGCAACAAAAAGCTTTCTTAAATGACCAGAATTATAGGAATGCAGTGATTCACCAGGAAGCAGTAATCACAATGTTCTTTTCAGAGTGCTAGGGTCTATCTAAAAAGCATTTTAGATTTGATTTCCCTCCCACTGCCATGTAATGCTCTTTTATAACAACTCCTCAGAGGGAAGCATGAAAATGTCTCTTCTAATCTCAGCTTAATGCCCTTCCTAGCACTACACACTGCAGCAGTCACTTGAGGCAAAAGAGAAGAGAGGTTTTCAATATGGGGAGAGGAGAGACAAGGTGGTTCACTTGAGGCTGACTGAAGAATAAATGGTTGATTTGGGAAAGTGAAGTGCTTGGAAGCTCTTAGGAGATGATCTCTGCTCTTCCCTTCCCTCCTCCCCAGATAAACTGAATAATTCAGTGCAGAATTCTTGCTTTGTGGGGCTTGGCTGAAGTCAAACTGCAGTTGTACTTACACACATGTGTGTTCTTTTGAAAGATCTCACACATTATCAGGGAGATACGGCAGTTCCAGCAGACCTCCTACCGCATAGAGCATCAGCAGAAGGTAAGGCTCTCCCCTGCTCATGGAACCAGGGCTCTGGCTGCAGCTAGCTGCAAGATACAGCTGTTGTTGGAGGTGAAAATCGGTGTATTCTGCTCCCACACACAGAGGAGAGGACACACAGATGTGTGGACGGCTCCTCTGGTGCTGGGAGACCCTCTCACCCTGGCATTAAAGCTTGGATGCCTTGTAGACAAGTTTTTTGCTCCTTCTGTGGAAGGTCTGGGGGTTTGCAGCCTTCGAGGGTGTGAGGGGTTGAAAGGGAAATGTGTTCTTCCTGCCCTGGGAGTCCCTGGGGTCAGGGGACAGGAGATGCCCCAGGCACCTGCTGAGGCTTCCTGCAATTCCTTTTCCCTTTGGCCCTGGGAGGGGTGAAAATTGGAACAGAGCTGGTCTGTGCCTCCAGGGAAGATTCACCTCAGACCCCAGAACAGCAGCTCATGCTGGAGTGACCTGACAAAGGGTTTGCCCATCCCGAAGAGGCTGTAATTAATTAATTACTTCATCCCCAGAGTGCTGCAGCATCCAAAGGGAAATGAAACAGCTAGAGGGGTCTCAGGATCCAAAATGGGCTGAAAGGGGAGGGAAAGCACAGGAGGTTCTGTGGCAGGCAGTCTGTGCACCTGTGTTTCCTCTGTTCCAGGTCACTCACTATTTACTGGACAAGACACTCATCATAGACGAGGACACCTTGTATGAGCTCTCACTGAAGATCGAGCCCAGACTCCCTGCCTGAGGAGCAGCTTTGCCTCACAGCCTACAGAAAGCTTTAGTACAGTGAACAGCACCAAGACAGCAAGGGAAATTTCGGAAAGAATGCCAGCTTTCTCTTCCAGTAAGAGATAACAGAGTCTCACAGCATTTCCCTCTCCAGCAATGAAAACAAGCATTGGAGGTGGAAGACAACGACACTTCCTACCTGGATTAAGTGACTGCTGATTTGCAAAGATAATGTTTTGCAGCAGGGACTATGATTTAATGGAAAATAGGAGGGTTTCCTGTGAACAGACACTCATTGCAGCCGTCTTAATGTGACAAATTAAGGGTACAGATTTAAATGGTGGCAATATACTCAGGTGTATTAAGATAAATAAGCAAAATGAGATGGCTGGGCTGCTGGCTAACTGTGTGTTCACTGAGGCAGTAATGGTAGTGGTGTCCTCATATTGTGTTAATTTCATTTGAAAACCAGGATTTTAACACTCATCTACTGCCTTGGAGTGACATTAACACAGCATCTGGTACCTTCAGACCTGCACTTCAGAACACTCGCTGTACATTTAATGCTACTCATTATAAAGCATTTTATTCTTTAAATGTCTCATCAGCCTTTTCCAAGGCGACTGATTGTACCTGTAAATGATTTGTAAATATCTTTTTTTCATCAGTGAGAGTATTTACAGCACGGGAATCAAATGGACTAGTGGAATAGCTGTAAATAGTTGCCAGCCTTCCCAGCTGGGAAATACAGGGTGAGAAATCTGGATGGATCCAGTGGATGGGATGCTGAGTCATGTTGCACACAGCCCTGGAAAAGGCACTTTATTTTCCTGCACCTCCTGCAGCTTCTCTGACAAGTCGGGCTACAAAGCACTTTCTGGACACACTGTGGAGAGAAACTCACGTCTGGTCTGGCAGAGGGTGGTGACCAGCAGTGAACTCAGAGCTGGAGCAACAGTTTCGTTTCACATGGAATCAGTGGTCTGAAAAAAGTCTGGTTTTTGTTTTTTTGTTCAGCCATTCGTCACCGACTTAGCTCTGAAATCCTGCACATCAGTGGCAAACGTTGAATGCCAGCAAACACAAAGTATGTATTTTTATCTGGGCTAGTAATTATCAGTTGCATATGGGCATATGTTTGAGGAAATGTGCTGTTTGTGAGTGTTCTCAGAGCCTGTGCTTTTGTGACACACCAGGTAGACAGATCTCATTTCTACAGCTAGTTGGTACTTCTGTATTTTCCTGATCAAGAGTGGCCTGTCTTAGCTGCATGGAAAGTGAGCTCAAATGCATGTTGTAAAGGACATCATAGTATAAAACACAGGTGTTAGCACTGTTGACAAAAACAAATTGGCTGGAAAAGTGTCCTTACTTTTCCAATGGTATTCAGCCAGTTGAAGAAATAGGGCTATATCACCGTATACCTCCCTTAAAGCCTCTCAGGGAGACAGATATTTAAAACAGATTGTGTCTTAGGCCTATTTGATCTGACATACCTTATCACAGTCATGATGCTTCTTAACTCTGGCAATGGAAAATGGACCTGCCTGGCTTGTGGTTTTTGTCTTTATTTGCACTTTAATTATATTGCTGGCCCAGCCCAGAGCTGCACAATGAATTCCATTCCTTCTGTCTGAGTGTAA
>VYZS01089807.1:0-13048 GCA_013400695.1 Neodrepanis coruscans | reverse complement strand
GTTGCACACAGCCCTGGAAAAGGCACTTTATTTTCCTGCACCTCCTGCAGCTTCTCTGACAAGTCGGGCTACAAAGCACTTTCTGGACACACTGTGGAGAGAAACTCACGTCTGGTCTGGCAGAGGGTGGTGACCAGCAGGAACTCAGAGCTGGAGCAACAGTTTCGTTTCACATGGAATCAGTGGTCTGAAAAAAGTCTGGTTTTTGTTTTTTTTGTTCAGCCATTCGTCACCGACTTAGCTCTGAAATCCTGCACATCAGTGGCAAACGTTGAATGCCAGCAAACACAAAGTATGTATTTTTATCTGGGCTAGTAATTATCAGTTGCATATGGGCATATGTTTGAGGAAATGTGCTGTTTGTGAGTGTTCTCAGAGCCTGTGCTTTNTTTTTTTTGTTCAGCCATTCGTCACCGACTTAGCTCTGAAATCCTGCACATCAGTGGCAAACGTTGAATGCCAGCAAACACAAAGTATGTATTTTTATCTGGGCTAGTAATTATCAGTTGCATATGGGCATATGTTTGAGGAAATGTGCTGTTTGTGAGTGTTCTCAGAGCCTGTGCTTTTGTGACACACCAGGTAGACAGATCTCATTTCTACAGCTAGTTGGTACTTCTGTATTTTCCTGATCAAGAGTGGCCTGTCTTAGCTGCATGGAAAGTGAGCTCAAATGCATGTTGTAAAGGACATCATAGTATAAAACACAGGTGTTAGCACTGTTGACAAAAACAAATTGGCTGGAAAAGTGTCCTTACTTTTCCAATGGTATTCAGCCAGTTGAAGAAATAGGGCTATATCACCGTATACCTCCCTTAAAGCCTCTCAGGGAGACAGATATTTAAAACAGATTGTGTCTTAGGCCTATTTGATCTGACATACCTTATCACAGTCATGATGCTTCTTAACTCTGGCAATGAAAAATGGACCTGCCTGGCTTGTGGTTTTTGTCTTTATTTGCACTTTAATTATATTGCTGGCCCAGCCCAGAGCTGCACAATGAATTCCATTCCTTCTGTCTGAGTGTAACTGCCAGCATTTACAAATGTACCTTAGCAACTGTAGATTTCATTAAGGTTCTTCTCCACAAGGACCATCTCTTTGTAAATAACTGCATGGGGAAGTGTCACAGATACTGGGAAACTCCTCTGTTAGAAGAGAAGACACCAAGAGACAAGGAAATGTCAGAAACATTTTAGATAGTGCTGGTTAATGATTGCTGTAGAGATGAACATGGGAAATGTTACTTACAGAAGCTTTTTGTAGTCAAAAAGGTGTTTGTTTGTTTTCACTGACTTTTTCTTTGGCTGACAAGAAACTGATTGCATCCCAGTGCATGATATGAGGAAAAGCATGGTTTATTTGGATCACAAAACCAACTGACTGTGTATTTTCTGTATAAAAGCAGTTACCATTTAGTAGCTTCATAAAACACTTTAAAGAAATGGAGCAACAGGGAAAAAGTGGTCCAAAAATTATTTCTTAACTTGGTTTTATTGTTTCTTTATTAACAAAGGCAATGTGTGAACACTGTCAGTGTCAATGGGCATCTTTGTTGTACACTAATAACTGCTGCTTTATCTGCCTGTACCCCGTTTTACCAAATTTCTTCTGTGTTCTTAGGGTTACAGGGTACAATTCTTCATGTTGCTCTCTTCACAGTTGGTTGTTTTGTACTTTCTGTGTGTGTAATGGGTCAGAACATTCGGTGATGTGTTTTAGTGCTTGTGACACACAGGGTTGTTGCTGTGCTCGTGTGGCAGATGGACAGAGAGGAAGACAAAGGGTTAGATGTGGGCTTTTCCAAAGGTGATGAGCACCCATGTCTTAAAACCAGAAGGCACTTGGGTAGTCCAGTCCCTTTGGAAAAGCCTATGCTACCCATATGCCAAAGGTTGCCTCTTGGTCAGTGGCACAGCTGAGGTTAGAATACCTTAGGTACTTGGTTTGTGTTCGCAGCAACAACCACAGAACATTAAAGCAAAGGTCATGGTCACAGTAACGTTTGCTTTGCTGATGGCTAATGTGCATATTTTTGCTTGGGGATACAATGTTTGCTAAAGCACAGGAGGTGAGTGCTCGGCAAAGTCAGGATGCACCTTGTTACCCACAGACCCCCCCCTGCAGCCACACCTGGAACAGCTGTCCCCAGGAACAGAGCCCTGTGCTGGGCTGTGCTCCACCTGCAAATGGCCTGAGTGCCTCTGCCCCAGCCCTGCTGCACTGCCTGGGCTGTGGCAATGGTCAGCAGGCAGCACCAACACGCTCTGTGTGAGGCTCTGCCTAATCCCAGTGTGACCAGCCAGCCCAGTGCCCTCCCTGCAGGGTGCACGGGGATCCTGGAGCTCCTGCCACCAGCCTCTCTGTGCCACTCCACCACAGTGCACAGAGAGAGAAACCTCAGCCACCAAACACCCACTGTTTGCCTCTGCCATTTTAGGGAGCGTGTCTGCGAGGGAGGACTCTGTCCTTGGGCTCTTGCTGTCCTTTAGGATCTTGTCCATCACGGCTTTTATGCTGTGGGAGCGAAGCAGACTCACCTTCCTGCAAATGGAGCTGGAAAAGCTCAGCTGATTCAGGATCCACGAGGAGGAGAAGGGCTGAAGCGCCTCTCTACTTGCCTTCCTGAGCTCCTCAGCCCCTCTGTGCCCGTGGGATGGAGGGGCTGCTCGCTGTGGTACCCCCCAGGCAGACCCCTGGGGCTGGGCTGGCTGGCAGCAATGGGGATATAGCAAATTTCACCCACTGGGTTGCAGTGGGCACATCTGCCAGCGAAGCCTGAGGGGAGCTCTGCAGTGTTTTTTGTTGCATAAGTAGCAGCCCAGATGGAGCCCATAGTGACCTGGGGGCCTGGGCAGCAGCACAGACACGTCCCCTTCATGTGACTGATGCAGGGCTAGAGTTGCCTTCACCCCAGCCTTCACTCCCCTGCCCCTCTCCCCCTCTAAATTCACCAGTGTTGTTATGGACTGAGCCTGTGACTAGTCATCCTGTAGAAGAAAACCCAGAGCTGTTGATTTTGTAGTGGCAGTCAGTGTTCTGTCCCTTCCTTTTGGCTAGTCCTGTGACATGTAGCTTCACAAAGAGAGGTGATAACTGGGACTGATCAACCTTATTTAAGAGTAAGGAGGGCGTCCCCATCCTCTTTCTGCTTTCCTAGTTTTTAATACTGATTATTGTTCTGTAGGATAAAAAGGAACTTAGCTATTTTAATTATTTATTAGCTTAAACCATGTTGATTTCAGGACATGTTCATTATCCCAAATTTTCCTCCACATTTATTATTTATTTTTAGGGTTTTACAAAGACATTGTTTTATTTCCATCAATAGTCAGTCTTTCCTCCTTTCACTCTTAGCAGCAACATTAAGCTTAGATGACTTAAAATTCTCACCCATAGAGACATTTTTACTCACTGATAGTTGTTACTCATCAAGGGCAAAACCCTCAGACCTCATTCTGATAAAACCTTAGGCTTCACCGAGAGCTTTTCATAAGCATTTGGGGATCTGGCTCTCAGCTATTTGCCTGTTAACAGTTTTTGCCTCCAAAGGTCAAATGTCTCTGTCCTGGATGCTCTGTGTCCAACGCTGCTCAAAGATGGTTGTTTTGTTGTACGTGTACTCCTGGAGTAGTCTCTGAGGTTTTGTTACTTAGGAGAGTAGGTCAGTGTTTATTTGACAGATGTACCTGTAACTAATGTGTTATTTAGTGCACAATCCAGATGTTTTTGCATGTATTGTAACTTATCTTTTGACCTGAGGTTATTGCTTTGTATTGTTAGTAAGGCATATCGGGCCAGGTGTTGTGCCTCTATGCTGATTAAACATTCTTTTATTTCACCACTTTCAAGGTTCCTTACTGGAATTTGTTGATTTATTTGTTTATTTTTTAACTCTCAATCATGAGTAATTGAATCTACTCCTGATTTTCCAAGTCTTCTGGAAAAGCTGACCACTAAGAGCAAAAATCAGGGAGAATGGGAAAGAATGGTTTGAATTACTCATGGTGCTTTACAGCTGCTGTGGGCATCATTTGGAATAGTAGTTTGGACTTCTGTCTACACACCCCTGGCCTTCTCTTGGCTGGTGTCCTGCCCTGGATTTAAAGAAATAGTAGAAGTACAGATTATACCCAAGGAAAGACAGAAAACATAGCAGGTTTGTAAGTATGCCCTGTTCCCCCTCTTATGATAGGAAAACAAGTGACATGGGGATAAAATGACTGGCAGGTGGAAGAAAAACAGTTTAACAGAGTCTGAGGCTGCAAAACCAAGTCTCCAGCTTGTGTGATCTGCTTTAATCACTGTTTACTGCTTCCCTGCGTTGAAATCACAAATTTCCTTAAGATAGAAAGATGCCTATTAAATTTATTTCTAGCATTAACATATTTTAAGCAAGTGAACAGCAATGGCACTGTCAGGTCTATGTAAGATGGACATAAAGCAAGTATTAAAATCAGCATCTATTCAGTACTCTCTGACCTTTGCAGTCACATTTTCTCTATTCTGTTTACATTTGTGCTGTTTCACACAAAAACTGAAATTAACTGAGAACTTAGTCTTTTAAGTTCTCAGATACTGTCCCTGCTGAAAAGAAGAAAAATACTTCCCAAGCAGCTCTGTTTAAAAGTACTGCAAGATAATTTTAATTTCACATTGTTTTCCCATCAATTTAAACCATTCTATTTGGACATTGTATATCTATAAGGACAACCTTATGCCAAAGAGTTGGCTGATTTTAGATCCTTATTTGAAGGCCATCACTGTTCTGATTCCCTGGCTACTGGAGACAACACTCTACGTGTAGGTTGGTAAATCCACTGACATGATTAGTGCTATTTAATTACTACTGTGTTTTGTCCCACTGCTCTTCCTGGAAGCTCTGCATTTATGCAGATTTGGGACAATATGTGTAAATAATGTCTATTTCCTTGATGTTTCATGTGGAACAAAAGTAGTAACTTTTTCACACCAGAGAAGACTGAGATCTCAATATTTTTGTTTATTCCATTTCGTTTGCTGCTAAAATTTTATTTCCAGTGGGGGAAGCCACCTGAAAAAAAACACCTTTTTTCTTCTCTAACCATTCCTGGTGGAGTTTCTGTGACGAAGACAAGTTGGATCAGCAGGATCCAGGAAAGGTGTACACCTGAATGTTTGTCAGACAATGTTTTCTAGGCACTACTTGTTTGAGCTCTGTAACAATCACCATCTCAGAACTGATTAATTTGTCTGCAGAAAAAAAAAAAAAGCCAACAAGACCAAAAAGTGTGACTGCTTTTTGTATTTGGGATATTCCTGCTTTTCCAAAGGGTCAGGACCATTTGCAGGAAAACCTTTTCCCTTCCCTTTGGCCTGAAAACACACTGCTAATTATAGAGAACCTTTCCCACACTGTGTGGTGGATGTCCTGTGAAGGGTGACTTCCACAATTTAAAATAACTGGGGTTATTTTTAAACCACAGTTGGATCTTGCTGAGCTCTTTATTTAGGAGATGTGTATTAGCACCTTAACGTGTCTGTCTTTAGAGTAACCACAACTGTGGGACAACTGTTCTGTGCCTCCTTATCCCCCTGGTCATGGCCAGTTCCTGTCCATGCTGAGCACCAAGTACTTGAATTAACTCCATCACATTCTGTGGGATGCAGGGGTTGATTCCCACCTCAAAATGGGATGTTTTCCCTGTTTGAGTAGTCAGTGACTGCACAAACTAACTCAGCATCCTCTAAATCCTAGTTCCACCCATAGGCTTTTTGAGAGTATCTAGGCTTGTAATTTCTGTCCTGACTCCTTTGATTACTAATAAATTATGCCCCCCATATGCAAACTTGACTTAAAATAAATTTTCTTTGACATAAATGTGGCTTTCCCACAAAACATAACTACCTTTGCCTGATCCACACAGGTAACTCTGTTCAGCAGCTCCCACAACAAACTCCAACAAGGCACAAACTGGTGCTGAATTCCAGCAGAACTACCTGGGCAGGGACAGGTGGCATTAATATGAATTGTAACTGAATTAACACTCAGATGCTGCTGGTTCCTCAGCTCCAGCAATGAAACCACAACAGCATTTCAACTGTTAGATAATTACATTAGAGATGGAAACAGGGAATTATTTATGGAGGGTTCTTGGCCTCCCAGCTGTTTGGGTAACTGAGTTTCCCACAAAATAGAAACAGAGCAAAACTATTTTTTTAATTATTAATGATATATTCTTCAGAAATCGTTAGGGAACTTGCTAACAGTGTTTTCCAGGTGTTTGTGGTGTTACTTCAGTGTGGGGTTTGTTTGCATCTGCTGTTCTTCCAGGCTCTGAGCTGGCAAATAGCCTAAATCTCTGCCTAAGCCAGCAAGGGACTGCATGACATCCCCTGCTTTGAGAGGGAAGGTCCCTGTCTGCCCAAGGGCTTTATAAAAAAGGCTGCTTTTAGTCAAAAATTTAAATTTAGGTGCATGTCTCCATCCTGAAGTGCTGAGCTGGTGTGTAGGGGCTGGTTTCTGTTTCCTTTGCCAGTTTCTGCACAGGGGTGGATTTGTTGTGCTCGTATTTCCTTGCTCAAGTTACCTTAAGAGCTCCTTGGTTGCACTTTTTTTTCTTCCTCTGTCAATACCAGGAACACAGTTTTGGGTTGATAAAAAGCAGGTGTGGTAAACAGGGAGTATTTCCAGATGCATTGACCTGAAGTGGTTGTTTTGTTTTTAACTATGATGGGAGTGTGTGGCTTTCTTTAATCCAGAGCAGCCATGACATTCTGGGGGAGAGATGTTTTCTAAAGTTCCAAAAATCTGAGATGTGGGTTTAGGAAATTGCTCTGTGCAATTCAAAGAACAATAAATGTACAAAGCAAAAAGGATTTTGAAGCCTTGGGTTTTTAACAGCTGCACAGTGCTGGCCTCTGTGCTCCTCTGTTAGCTTTGGTACATTCAGCTTTTGTGGGAGCAGAGCTGTGTGAATGAAATGGGTTATTCTTTCATGATTTCCAGACAATCCTGTATTATTTCTTACAGTACCATACTGCTATATATAGCTATAGTAGTATAGTACTTGTGCAATATAGTAATATGATAATAGCAATTCTAAATGGGATGGCTCAGATATCCTCTTACACTTCGTGTTTCTGGGCCCCTGTGCCTCACAAATAGTCAGAAATTAATGTTATCAACTAAAAAGTAAAGGGGAGATAAAAAGCCCAGATCCCCCTGTGTGATCTCTGCTCTTTCAGGGCCCCCTTCCCTTTGACCTGTTTCCACGTGGGATTCACCCATCTGGAATTTCCCTGCTCTGGACGTTTCGGGGCGACACGACCTGACCTTTCTCTTTCAGCTGTTCCCAAAATGGGCTCTCGGGGCTGGAGCAGCATCTCCTGGCGAAACCCACCCTCCCAGCATCTGCTGACGGATCACTTTCCACTTGAGCAGCGCCTGGAGGGTGATGCTGCTGTCACCCCACTGCTGCCACATCCTGCCCGTGTCCTCAAGGGCACCCCTGTGCCAGCAAATGCCACTCACGTAACACAGCAAACCGGGACTGGCGCCTGCAGCAATTATTTTGGTGTCCCTCACCTCCTCTTCCCCGTCTCATGTTACCTGGGCTCCTCTCAGAGCACCAGCTCCCTGCTCCCCTTTACACTCTGGGCTCGCTACAGGCAGCAGGACGTCCCTACCTCCAGCTCAAAGGTCAGTTTAACTACATGTGTGTTGCTTTTGTAGCCTCAAAACGCAGCATTTCCAATGCAGGGGTTATTAAAGATGGATTCAAAGCACCACAGGACGTGGTGTTGGTTTGGTTTTAGTTTATTGACTCGCATAAATAACAGGGAAAGACTTGTCAGCCCCCACTGTGCAGCTGCTTCAAAGAACAGAATTACAGGATTATTAAAATTGGAAAAAACCTCTCGGGTCAGCTTTAATACTGACCCCTGAGTAACAGTTTTAGCAAGGGAAAAACAAGATGTGTGACAAGGAAACATCTCTAATTGCACGAGTTTTCTGTGATTCTGATTGCAGCTCTCTGCACTGCGAAGGTAAGAGGTTTATACAGCAAAATAGCATCAGATGGGCTCAGAAAGGTGAGCAGTGCCTGCACCTTGGCTGGGCTTTGGCAGGAAAATTTGGGTTGCTGGTTGGGTCTGATCAGCTGTGGGAAATCAAAAATTCACGTTGTTACCAAGGGGTTGTTCTCTGATCTGTGAAGAGTTGCATCTTTTACCATGTCTTCTCTGTTTATATAAAACTAGTCACAGATTCATGGTTTGAATTTTTGTTTTTATTAATATGTTTTTATAACTATTCATTGACCTCTGGCACTGCAAGGAGAAAGAAACTGAAAAGTAGTTGATTTTATTTAGTAGAGAAATTCCATGCTGTGATTAAGGCACAGTCAGACTGATGTCTGCACTTGGCATTGTTTCTGCACTTTTGGAGGCTGTATCTCAAGCCCAGATGAGTCAGAAAGGTTTGAGTGATGCTTGGGGTAAACTGTGAGAACTGAAAAAAAAATGCCAATATTGCTTTATCGGATCTGATGTTCTCATCTGTATCTTATTCTCTGAGCCTGTAGAGTGACACAGAAAACCAAAGGCAATGTCAACTGATTTCTGGGCATCTAAAAATGGTCTCTCACGCATGTAGTGACTCGTGACATTCACTGCAGATGTTCCCAAGGTTCCAGAACCTTCCATGGACGGGCGGAGGAAACTTTCCACTGGCATCTGTAGGCTTTAGCTCGAGCTAAGGATGGCTTAAAGGAATTACTTCTCGAGTATAAAAGGCCAGGTTCCTTCTCCCTCCACCACGTGGCAGCCCAGCCCCCTGCAGTGATACCTTTGGCTAAACAGCTTTAGTGGTTTAAGGTGTACAAGTACATCATCTGTGGTGCTGAGCCCGTGTGAACTTTAGCTGTGACTCTGCCATTCCTCCGAAATGTCACTCAGGATCACACGGTGGAGCAACTGATACCACCCATGACACGGCTCAAATATTTAATCTGGTTCTATTTCTGGAAATGTCACTGTAACCCGCTGCACCTCCTTCCCTCCAGGGCTAAAAGCACATGTGATGCCAAGTGTGAAATGTGAGATAATCAGTACCTGTGCACAAATGCCTCCAGAGAAAAAGGCAGCTGGCAACTTCCTCTTTAAAAGAAGTTCAAGACAGTAAAGAATCAATAGCAAAAGCATTTTTTATTAATTTTATTTTAAATATTAGAAGTAGTCATGAGGTTGGCCAGTTCCTGGGGTTCAAGCTGTGGTGACAAACAGCCCTTAAGTGGTACCTGCAGTCCTTTGGGCTGTTCCTCAGCCAGCACCACAATTTGCAGGAGTGACTTCTTTCCAAACTTGCTGCTGGCTTTTCTCTCCACTTTTTGTGCATGGCAGGTAATGGATGTATTAAAATACAGTTTTAAAACCCAAAATGCACTCCTGGCAGGGGATCAGTGTCCTGAAGGTTTGTTACAGGTCACTGAGCACATCTTGGGGCAGAGCAGGGAGGGAAAAGCTGTGACCTCTGGGATCATGACCTTTGGGACAGGTTTTGCTGATTCACTGGCCATAGCTCACCTTGGCATTTGGGAATATTTCCTTGGAAAAGGCACCACTGATTGGACTCTGAATTTGTTCACCCTTTATGGTGCTGATTTGGTGAGAATGAGGATTGTGGAATGGGGAAACCTTGTTTTTGTAGACAGTCACATGCTGCAGTGGCTGTTTAACTCAGTGCTGCATCAAGTCTTAACTCCTGCAGACATCAACCAACAAGACTTGTGCAGAATTAACCAAAACTGAGGGGACCTGGTGCCTGGAGGACACACAGCAACTGTTAATAGATTGATTGCTTCATATTTCCCCTCTCCTGTACAACAGTATTTTTGCTTTTTCCACGTGATGTCACAAGTAAAAAATTACCTTGAAAGTGAAACTTTAAGGGACCTTCTGTCAGTGATAAAATCCAGTGCCAGAGCTGTGCTCCATGTCCTGGGCTTGGGCCAAAGGCATCTGTCATCCTGGGGTGAACAAAAGGCATCCCAACGAGTGATTATAAGGCAAATACTCAAGGTATGAGCACACTGAGATAACACGGGAAAACAGGCAAGGCAAGGCCTCCAAACAGTTTAATAAATAAAAACAAAGCTGTTATATTCAAATCTGCAGTAATGATAGAGGTCTTGGGCCATGAATCCTAAGAATCTTGTTAAAACCTACATTAAAAAAGATATATTTAAAGTTTATACCTCAAAGAAGATGTTGTATCCAATCCCATAGAAATTAGATCCCGTGGGACAAATGAAGCACTAAAAATAAGTGCAGCTAATCCTGTCTAAAATAAAGCCCAGGTTCTCCTGTAGTTTGTGATGGACTGAAAAAACTTCAAACCTCTGGAAGGTTGATGAAAGTAATGAACAACTTATCACAGACAAAAATTTAAGTAAAATCAAAAAATTGCAATTCAGAGCCCTTTAAAAATATTTTATCAGTACCTTCAGAACAGAACTACAGTAAAGCAGGAAACTTTTTTGCTTATGAGGAAGCACTCCAATTTAAAGGGAAAACAAAAGTAATAGTTTAAAAAAAAACAAAAAGGAAGACTTACTTAATAAAATTCCTGCTGTTGTAGACAACTCCCATCTCATTATCTGAGTTGAAAGTGTATCTATATCCTTTCTGGAAATTATTCCCCGGTGAGTGACAACCCCTCCTGAACTCAGGGGACCGTGTGAGTCCCCAGGGGTGGCAGGTTAATAGAGAGATGCTCTGCTGGGTCCTGGTACATTATTGGTCTGCTCTGGAATTGTGAGGATCTTGAGGATAAAACACAATGGAAAGAGCTCAGAACAGAGCCATGATAAGCAAGTTTCAAACTGTGATGGAAAGAACCTGAACTTACGGTGTGAATTATTCAGTATCTGTGTGTGGTACAAATAATGAGTGGAAACTTCTGCAACAAACTGTTAAAACTAATAACAAAGTGATTCAAACTGAACAGACCCATGGGCCAGAAATAAGAGCTTTATTTATTTTTTTACTTTGGTTCATTAACCCCTGGAATTCCTTTATCTGCCTCAGACTATACCATCTCTAGATATTGTTGAACATGAAACAGGTGCTTTCCTAAGGCAGGTGTTCTGCTTCCAGCACAACTGGTCAGCACAGGCAAACACTCGATTCCAAGGGCTAAAACTGACAACCCACAAAAACTCTCCTGATCTTGAAACCATATTCTTTCCCCTCCCCAGCTGCACTATGGCAGCACCACAGACACCCAGGAGAAAATGGGTTTTCATCAGGAGCAAAGGGAAGACACTCCAGAAACTCCCACAAAGGAAAAATGTGCACTTCCATTTTTGGGGCTGTTCAATGGTTAAATTTCCCTGGTGAAAATTAAATCCTTGCAGTGGTGGCTTAAAGATGGCCCGTTGTGAAACCTGAATTCCAGCAGGGTATTGCTGGTAAAGTGCTCCAGTAAAAAACACACTCCTGCATTCAGAGGCACTGATGGTGCAAACCAATGTTGGAAGGGCAGGTTGACAATTTCTGTGGGGAAAAAACAGCTGAATCTGTCAATGGGCTGGGGTCACATTTGACAAAAAGCTTTGATGAGGATTTTTTCTTAGTTTGAGACCATTCTGTTCTGACTTTTTCAAAATGAAACTCTTGCAATGTTGTTTGGAATGTTTTTTTTAAGCAAGGCATTACTTAGAAATCATGCTATACTTTGAATTGAAAAAAATTGGTAAAACCCCCCAAATGAATCCTGTCAATTAAACTTTCTCATTCCTTTTGTACCCTCATTATGTGAAAGCTTTGTTTGCTGAACCTGTACAGCAGGTTTTTGTGAAAGTGTGCTTGTGCTTGATCCCACCTGTGCTGCAGGACTATATATACATTTATATTCAGGGCTAGAGCCCACCCTTGTGGCAAGAGGTGTTTATTGAATTAGGAGTGACACCACGTTGATAAGAAGGATTACAGTCACCTTTTCACAGCACTCCAGGTGTTGTTTTTCTCCTCATCAGGAATTCTACTTTCCCTGGACCCTTTCAATTTCACAGTCACAAGTGATGGCAGTGCCACACTCCAGTCAGAAGGTTCTACCCTCAGTTTTAAGAAGTGATGTGTAGTTAGGCACTGCTTTTTTTTAAAAAAAAGGAGGAAAATAGCCTGTCTTACCCTGATTTTTTTTAATTATCTTCTTTTCAGGTAGACAACCTGCACAGTCTGTCGTGTCCCCAGTGTTGAAGGCTTTTCAGAGCTCCCAGAAAAGTGTTTGTCAGGTAAAGTAGAACCTGCCTTGGGGTAAGGGAAAACCTTTCTGTGGTCCAGCAGTGCCAGAGGACAAGGCATGCAGCCAGAGTGGAAGATAACACTGGCAACAAGAGAAATACTTGTGATATCAGACATTATTAAAACTGGCCACAGAGCTGAGAGGGTCTGTTTTGGGGATTAAAGCTCAGCAATAGACACTCAGTCATAAATAGGAGTGAGGAGGGGGTTCTGACACTCATTCAGCAGCAGATTTATCCCTTAAAGTCACACAGGATTTAGAAGCTCCCCCAAAAAATCCAAGCTGGTCAAAGAGCCTGGGGTCATTGAAGTCATAATATCACCATCTGCAATGGGATTTTGATATGGATTCTAGTTTTTCAGGATGGGTTTTGGGCTGGCAGCCAATTCCTTGCAGTAAAGATGCATCAGTGAAACACAGCTGTAAATATACAGAGAAAATACACGTGCTGTTCCTCAGTTTCTTGGGTATAACAACAATAGTTCTGTGCAGATTAGTCACAAGGAAATATTTCCATGTTGGAGAATGGGGTTGCTGTACTGTGGAAAGGCACAAGAACCATCTGCTGAACACACAGAAATCACCAGGAAAATCTCCATCAGAAACAGGTTATCTGACTTTTATTTACAGCCAAACATTTTGGGAGGGAGAAATCCTATTGCTGTCATGGGAGCCTGTCCTTCAGCTCACCTAAATGAATTTATGGATTTAGGGAACTCCTTTCAGCGAAAAAAATGCTGAAATACCCATCAGTCACCCAGC
>VYZS01089796.1:0-24673 GCA_013400695.1 Neodrepanis coruscans | reverse complement strand
AGCCCGGGAACGGGGAAGGCAGGAGCCGCATGTGGGAAACACGGCCACGGCAGGGACTGACCCTGTCCCAGCTGCATGGGAGCCGGCGGGCCCACACTGTGGTGGAGTGGCCCCGCCCCCACTTGCTGCCATCGCCACAGCAACCCGCCTCAAACACACAGGAGAGACCTTCAAAAAACCTCCAAAAAAGCCCTAAAAAGAACCCTTTCCCCATCCCTAAAAATGGAGGGGAAAGACAATGAGGAGGAAGGGAAAAAACCCCACGGTTTTAGCTCCCAGGACCTTTGATTTCAACCTACACAGAAGGTTTGGGAAGGGAAGGTTTGTGAAGGTTTGGAATGGGAAGGTTTGGGAAGGGAAGGCTCGGGAAGGTTTGGGAAGGTTTGGTTTGGGAGGGGAAGGTTTGGGAAGGGAAGGTTTGGGAGGGTTAGGGAAGGGAAGGGAAAAAAGCTGCAAGAAATTGTAAGAAAATTGACAGTGCAAATTTAAAATTATGGCACGTAAGAGGTAGAACAGGAGAAGCCATTGGTATCAGGGAAAACTATGGCTGTTGAACCTGATGATAAAGAGTACTCTAAAAAAATCAGGGAAGAAGAGAACTGAGGAAAGATATATGTTGATTTGTGTGTCTTCATAGAGTCAGTAGGGTGGTGCATGTTGTTTATTGGAAGGTAGATTCATTTGAATGTGATTCTGATCAAAGTAGCTTGCACTTTTTTGTGGGACTTTGAATTAGGACTGTGCTGTATTCTACATGGACATTGTCATTAGCAATATTACCAACATAGTCTATGGGTCTATTATATAGACACAGAAAGGTAATCTGTCTGAAGAGCTTTCTGAATACAGTAATTTTATTTTTAAAATAAGCCATTAAGGCCATAGTTGCAGCACAAAGGACTAGCTGCAGCCCATAAACACAGCAATCTCATATGACACTTCATCTGAAAAATCTGATGTGATCCTTGATGCATCGATGTGAGCAATGAGGAGATACAAGGGGAGAGGTTAGCATACGTGTTAGACTGGATGAAGCATGTCTTTCAATGTTGCAGCCTCTTATGCTTTCAAAACTGTTGTAAAGTTGGTAACAGATGGTAAAGATGGTAACAGAGGAATGCTGCAAAAATTACAAGGAAAAATGTGTGATAAGAGATGTGAGAAACACCACCAGTTTGTCTTACCAAGATAGAAAACTGAAGTGTCACATGATTATATAGACAGTAGGTTGTAGTGCTGTACTGGGTTTTTTTGTCATTATTTGCTATATGTTTTTACATAAAATACAAAAGTTTGGAGACCAGGTGGACTCTTGAAACAAACAACAAAATAAAATATGAAATGATTCTGCACAAAATTTGTAATGAAGGTGCATAACATCTTGCTCCAGGATCTAAAAGTTTTTGTGGTTGCCAAGGGCAACTGGATGAATTACTGCAACAAAAATACATCAAAGACTGGCAATACCATCTGTTGATAAATTATGTCCCTTTAGCTTCAGCAAGATCCTGAGCTGAAATTACTGGAGACATGGGAAGAAGCTGGAGAAACAGCTCTATATACTAGAAGAGGGGAGGGGAGGGGAGCCATATATGTGGCATTTCCAAGACAGTAAGGTGTTTTAGTCTCAATTTCTGCTACTTTGTGGGTATGAACTGCATTGAGCGTACAGGACATGTGAATAGGCTGATTTCTTTGTGATGGACCTATTCAAGCATGTTTGAAGGCTGGGGAAGTAGAGAGACCACTTTAGTCTGTAAGAAAACAGATATGAAGGATGATATATATATGTATATATTTCTACATACATAGAAGCCATGTGGTAGGGAGCAGAGAATACAGCCTGCCATATGATTTACAGTTGTCTGTTTTAGCAGGGTTCTTCAAAATTTTTTTTGTCTTTACTTTGGAAATTCACTCTTTAAAGTCATGTTAACATACCAAACCATGTTCGATTTTAGTACCAGCTGCTAAAATCACAGCATTTTATAGCTGTCTTGTTGTTATTTTGCTCCTCTGTGGCAACACATGCAATATCCTTCAGTTAACTCTTTTTGTAGTTGTACTTCAGTACTATTCTGTTTTGGTTTTTTTTTTCTTACAGTGAGTTTAAGTGTTGACAACAATCCATCATTTTCCATCCCATTTTCTTTCATCTGTTCATTTTTAGCTGCAAAAAAATAACTGTGATCTTAATTTCCAGCGTTCAGACTGGTTTTTTGGGCCTTGAGTGTTCACTGTCCTTGTTTTTTCTCACTAGGTCACAATGGAATATAAGGAATGTAATAGTGCACTGGAGCCCATCCGACTGCACACACTTATGATCTCAGTATATCACGCCCCAGACATAGAGCTATAATACATATGGAAGGAGCTAATGGAGAAAGTTGTTTAAAAAGTCATTACAGAAAAGTGTTTTGATGAGGGCACTATTTATCATCTCCTTCCAAGTGAAAAGTTTGTAGAAGGTGATCTCAAGGTATGCTACTTTGAAAAATTACAGCTTTAACAGACTTGGATTCTGTTTTGTCACATGTTTGTAAATGTTTTCTTGAACAATAGTGCAATGCACTAGTATACCTTCAACCAAGGAAGTCTGTACATTTTTAAGGAAGCTTCAGTCATTTCTAGTGGAGGTTTCCTACTGGACAGCTGGTATCTAAGCTGAAGCTGTACCTACTTGGGACAGCCAAATGTGTGGATTCTTGGATCTTTATCTTGCCTACAGAAAGTATTTCAAATGAGCAAAAAACAGTCCTTAAGTTAGATGTTAAATGGCTGGCTGGGAGTATCTCTTCACTTTCACAATAAGAATTAAAACCAGAAATACCAATACCAATACAAATACCAATAATTCAAGGGAGACTTAATACTAAATAGTCAGGGGATTTTGATGAAAGCTTTGCTTTCCATGTGTTGGTACTAGCTAAGAAGGTCATTGCTGTGAAATTGTAAAAAGCTTTGTTACATGAAACTGTCTGGTTTTGTATAAGGAGGTCCTAAGGATTAAAACTACAGGGTATGCTTACGATCACTCTGGGATGATGCAGGGATACCCTTTTCTTTGGGAAATAATTGTCAGCTTTGCTCCCATATTACTTATTTGGAGATATAAGAATAGTGGATTAGTGCAGTGTATCCTCTCTCAGGATGGAATTTCTCAGGATGGAATAAACTCTGAAGTTCATTTATCAGCACAGAGTTGCCAGCTTTGCTAATCTGACAGAGAGGCAATAATTCTCCGTAGGTTGAGCAAGTTGGATTGGCTCATCAAGTTGTAGGAAGCAGATAAAAGTCTATGCAAGAGTGTGGGACTCCATTATCAAGGGCACAAGACTGAAGGAAGAACAGTAGTATCACTTGTATCACTACTGAAACATGAATGTGAACTGAGCTAGAGTTTCTCAGTACTGTTGTGACGACAGCATTGCGCTGCAGTTCCATGAAGCTCCTACTTCCCATTTAGAATGGGTATCTAAGTGAAACTTTTTAACCTTCTAAGTCGTATGTGATCTGTTTTTGTTTCTCTAAATTCTTGGGCTTCATCAAAGTGCTGCTAAATGAAGACTTTAGCCAGTAACTTGGAGAGAGTATTTTGCAATTGCTGATCTGAAGCAAGCATTCTTTGTATCGTGTTTACAGTTATGCCACATTCCTCAAGGTTTTTCAAAAGAGACTGTAGCCCAGACAACTTAGTATATCTCTGAAAAGTAAAGAAGTCACATAGAGAACTCTTTTGTAAAACAACTGCACGTGAACATGAATACCGTGAACAGAGTAATATCTGTAGCAAATACAAAACAAAGCTATACCAAATAACCTAATATGGGATTGGATAAACTACTATGTCTCATGAATAATATTCAATTATTTGTCTTTTAGACTGATGCTGGACTGACTTGACGGAAGATCATAGTTGACACATATGGGGGCTGGGGAGCCCATGGTGGTGGTGCATTCTCTGGAAAAGATCCCTCCAAAGTTGATCATTCTGCAGCATAAGCAGCTCAGTGGATTGCAAAATCTCTCATGAAAGCTGGTCTCTGTAAACGAGTATTGATCCAAGTAAGAGAAACCATGAAAGTAATAAACCAAATTCTGAGATAGAAATTCTGTTTCAGGATGCATACTACCATCACTACCTCACTCCACTTCCAGAAAATCGTTTCTCATAGTAGAATGGGTCTCTAGGAATTTTTAAGGAGCCTTATGAGGGAAGCCAAAGACACAGGCTAGGGTGGTACTGAAACAAGGAATATCTTCTCATTAATGTTCTTTCTTGAATTTGCTTGTCATCCTGAGGCTACGTACTTCTTTATGTTGTCCTTACCTTTAGTTCCAGTAAGTCTAATGATGCTCTGCACACAAATACATGCCCAGCACTCCAGACTTGGCTGCACAGAATAGTACAGTTATGTATACACTGTCTAATGTAGTTCTGCAACATGGTGCCCTAATGGTCATATTGGTTTTTAAATTAATACATTTTAAACTGCATTTGAAATTACATTACTGTTCCTAGTACATTCCTATGGTATGAAGTATGATTAAAAGCAAAATTCAATTGCTTTAAAGAGTTTAAAACAAGAACATTTCTTAGTCTTACATGCTTAGAAGAAAACTCACTTCCTTGTGCATTAAGTTTTGTGACTACTATGTCTGAGAAGTAGAAAAAGGTGTTTTATTGACACCTAGACAGTTTTACCATTAAACATGAACCCAGTGTGGCTTTTAAACAAGAGAGGTTTGCCTAGGCAGTTTGCAATACTAGTTTATACACATACTCAGTCTGAGTAGCTGCTATGTAATAACTAATTACATAATTCACTTACAAATAAGTAAAATGTAGCAGCAGTCTGGCTGATGTTTTGCTGCAGAGGTATGTTTAAAACCTTTTACTTTCTCCATGGACCAAAGCAGAAGCCCACTGGATGTAGTTATGATCAATGACATAGTATACAGATGTTGTGCATGTGTTTGATGCCTGATAGTTTGGAGTTGGTCAAGAAAAGGGGAGATTAGGAATAAGCCAAGCACAAAAAAAATGTTGCTTAGCCAATTGTTGATTTTTTTTTTTTTCTGAGGGGGCAGACAATAACCTGATTTCTTGGTAGGCACATCTTATGTGTCATTTCTCAACACCTACATAACTGTCTTTATGTTTGAGTTAGGTGGGAATTTTTGAATTATGAAAGGTGGACAGCTGAGCTGGTTCTACTAAGAATATTGTTTCCATGCTAATGACCTTTCATACTGATAGGGCAGGATGGATAATAGAGGGAACTGCAGTCTAAGTAGTTGTATATTATCACAATATTATTTAATGCTATATAGAATTGTCATCTTACTGGTTTATGATAAACAAACTTAGCATGATCTCAGAATTGGAGAAGGGGGAAGACAGTCATGATTAGGACAGTTTCTAAAAAAAAGCAGTTCTTGGTTACTAAGATGCATATAGATAAAACTGAGCCATTGGACTATTACTTCTAAAACCCATAGAAAGTAGACTTAAATGAGGAAGACCAGTGAAAGCCATGGAATGGTTTGCATTGCTTAACAACATCCAGTCAAGACCTAGTTTCATCCAAATAAAGCATAATGGAAGAAAATTAGGTGTACACTAACCTGTACTGCAGCAGGACTGTATTTTGGAAAAGGGACTGAAAGATAAAAGAAAATACATTTCAGCAGAACCTGTCAGTGCTGTGCTGTGCAATGTTGTGGTGAAAACAAGCTAGCATGATTCTTGGATGTCAGAAAGGAGATATAGAGCTATACTTCCTGGGTTACTTTCTCTACTTTTGATTGCTGTGTTTTAAATACTGGATGGAGTTTCAGGGGTGCACAGAAATAACTCACTCTGGGAAAACAAGTCTGTGACTGCTTTAGGAACACGCAGCATTTTCTCACCTTGTCCTAGATTATATTTCCTCTACCTTAGAAAAAAAACCCAAACAAAACCAAAACAAATATATTTGTAGCATTCAGAGTCTCCAGTCTCAAAGGATGAAGCTTGTGTCTAGCTGAAGCCAAAGGATGAAGAATGTCCACCTGAGGAGGACAGAAAGCATGTCTTTTGCTTTAAAAAAACATCACCCAGCTCTGATATGTGACCAGCTGAACATTCTTCGAGGAAAACATAATTTTCTAACATAAAAGACAAATAGAAAAAACATATCTCCTGGTTTTCTTTATGGAGACAAGATGTTCATAAACTCTACCCTGATGCATATGATAAGCCTTTTCTTTCTCTTAAGTAAAAAGCAGGAAGGAATGTTTTGACTGTATTTGGGTTCTTTGCGTGTATTCTACAGCTATCATATGCTATCAGTCTGAGCCATCCCCTTTTGATTTCAGTGTTTCATTATGGAACATCAGACAGATCTGAAGAAGAACTGCTTGAAGTCGTCCACAAAAACTTTGATCTATGCCTTGGAGCTATCATAAGGTTTGTGTGATGTTAGTTTTTGCTGTATGGAATTGTATTTTTAATGCTCTCTCTAACAGTTTAATTTTCTGGCTCATAACCTCAAGAAAGTCACCTTGATCATAAATCTCTAATTGACAGAATTTCTGCTCTTCACTCATCCATGCTCCCAGCGCAACATAAGGAGGTTTAGGTTAGACATTAGGAAGTTCTTTTTAGAGAGGGTCATTGGGCATTGGAACGGGCTGCCCAGGGAGGTGGTGAAATCACCATCCCTGGAGGTATTTAAGAGAAGACTGTATGTGGCGCTTAGTGCCATGTTCTAGTAGACAAGGTGGTAGGTCAAAGGTTGGACTCGATCTCAGAGGTCTTTCTCTATCCAATTGATTCTGTGATTCTATGATCATGTGCCCTGGAGTACAGTGTAAGACTCACTTTTGGTTTTTAATTTCCATTTAGGGAGCTGGACTTGAAAAGGCTAATTATCAAAAAACAGCATGCTATGGGCACTTCAGAAGAGAAGAATTTACATGGAAAATACCCAAAAGCTTGTGTTTTAAGCTTCTCAAAATGTTTCATGTTATTTACAGGTTGTTTAATAACCAGATAAAATTTGCAGGTGTTCAAGAAAGACTGTATCTACTCTTAACTGACATTCTGTAGTGAATAGATATACTAAAAATATTTGTATTTGATTTCTAACTTTCATAATGGCCTTACACTTTAAATGCATGCATCTCTGTCTAATACGTTCTTCAGCTTTGCCTTTGGTAACGTGTGAACAATACAGGCCATCGACTGTGATCAGATATTAAGTGCACAGACGGATGTGGAAGTTGATGTCATTCCCACTGTGGCAGGGAAGCCCACTGTTGCTTACCCACTTAACTTTGTATTGAAATGGATGAAGTTGACGAAGCAAGCAAAAATAGCACAAATTGCCATAATTATTTGGGCCAGGACTTCCATGGCAACAGTTTTAGTTAAGGTACTTAGTTAAGTTTAAGCAAATTAATAAAAATACCCACGTCTTAAAATTTGTCATTGTAACCCTAAATATACCTAGCTATGAGGCAGTGTTGTTTGTTTGCTTTTAACATTACATTTAACATTTTTGGTGAAAACTGGTGAACGCCTATGTTGCAATTCTTCTATTCAGTTAGTTAATCCTTCTCAAACTTGAATTCTCCTTGTCTGCATGAATTGGAACTGGCTGTATAAATTTTCAAGTTTAATTTGGCCACTTCTAAAATGTAAAAAAAAAATGTTGTAAAAAACATTTTGGAGGACATGACTTTCCATTTATTTCTCTGGCTGAAAATATAAAATGGAGAGAGAGAATTAAAAATAATTTAGCTTCCCTTCAAGGACTAAAGAAAATGAAAATACTTTTATATGGAAAGTAGAATACTGGCAAGCAAATTTATCATTATATGGGTAGCTAAGAGATTAGAATTATAGGCAACTAAGCAATAATTGCCTTGCCTCTGTTAAGAGAAAAAGGAAGGCTTCAGTGGTAAATCTAATCAAATGCAAGTAGTTGAATATAACATTAGTCTCAAGCTTGTTTTAAAAAGCTGCTTCCTTTCATGCAAAAACTGAGCAATCACTGCTCCTTTGATAGACCAGAGCTGAAGTGAGGTCACTGTACAGGTGTATCTACACCTCACCTGGCCTGGTACAGTTAATACAATCTAGCCCAGTAGTGCTGCAGTCAGTCCTTGTGACTTACAGGTGAAGCACTTTTTTCTTCCATAAGAAAACCAAATGCAATTCTTCTGTGGACATTTTTTGCAGGTTTTTCTTACTTAATGACAAGTTTTCCTTTTCATCACAGGACCCTGAGCCCTATCTTTGCCTGAAACTAATACAATTTAGTATGTATATGGCCATATAGACGTAAAACATATCATTAAACTTTATTAAAATTTGTTCAAATTGGTATTGTTTAGGAAGTAGTAATGTAGCTTGCTAATTGTGAAGAGTCAGAATAAGTTCCACTTTTAGTAAAACAATAGCACAGTGTCTAAATGGCAAGGGGTTGCAGAGGTTACTATGCGCTAAACTGACTATAACGACCTTTTGAAAGTGATTTCAGTAAATGGGTGGATAGTCTCGATTTTACAGCTGTCTCAATTACAGCTAGCATCAATTTCACTGTCATAATGCTTGACACTTCCAAAGTTAAATACTGCTTTGGTAAGAAGCTGTGGTGCTCTTGTTTCTCACAGAAGAAAAGAACGTTGATAAAAAGTCTTTTGTTAAATTTGATGAGGAAATTATTTGTTCAGTGGAGGTGTCTATTAATCACTGCTCACTGTCAAACAGACAAAATACAAACAAACAAGACCACCCAAAACCCCCACAGTGCATTTCAGACACTAAGAACACATTTCTTCAAGACTTTTGTGACCTTCTGGCTTCAAAGTTAAAGACCTTTCTTCAAGGAGCTGGAGAGACTATCAACCTTTCTTTGCCCTTATCACTGATTGGTGTTTCAAAGTACCTAGGAGCATCAACTGCAGAAGAAATCCGTAACTACAGATAGGAACAGGTACAGTGTACATTCAATCTCCAGAGATTCTGTCTACAAATTTTAGCAAGTTTTCTAATGACTAGTGAATCAATTTTATTTAGAGAGGATACTAATTTGTCCTATGTAAAATTCTTCTAAAAAACATCAGAAAGACACATGCCTTCTTTGAAACCAACAAAGAGAGAAAAAATACCTCTCCTAAGTTTGTAATGTCTAATCCAAAGCCAGGGACAAAACTATTGCTCCACAAAACCAATAAAGTAATCTTTTTTTTTGAATGATTAGCATGTTCTCCCATTATCATTATAGAAACTAGTTATTGCTGAAAATTTAGCTGAATGAAAATGTAGCCTACATTCAGGGATCAATTGAAATACCTTTTATTTCCAAATGTTGCAACTATTGCTTTATTAACCTTAGTATTTTAATATAAAATGAACAGGTTTTTCTTTGAAATAGATGGTTACAATATGTTATAAGAATCTCCTAACTTATAGCAGCATAATCTGTGTAAGAAAAAAATTGTAAGTGCCCATCAGAAGAAGAACATAACAGTTGATGCATTGTGTTTTGCAGCTTCATCCACAGTAGCAGGCTGTACAGATATTCAGCTAATACAAAAAGTTACATGAATAAAAAATTTGTATTGCAGAAAATCACTCGGGTGTAACATGTGGCAGTACTAGTGGCTATTCTGAAAAAGAGCTTTTTTCAAATAGTGAGTTTGAACTGGCACTTCCCAAAGCAGATGATTCCTACTGGATTCTGTGAGGCAGAATCAAACTTAAATCTTTCATAAGGGCATAGTTTCACTCAAACCTAGACTAGTCAGTTAGGAAAGAAAGTGAACGGACTGAAGGACCAGCTTGGCTTTAGAAGTGTGTTTTTTACATTTCTGATCTAAGAAAAAATGGAGGATCTCTGCATGCAAAATGAAGGTTTTAAATTAAGAAAGATCAAATTTCTTGTTTGCTTTATGTCAGGATTAACTTTATCAATTATGATTGAAGAATACATTACAAGAGCAGTTACACTAAAAAATACAAATATTGAAGAAGTATCTTCTTTATCTTTCTTCTGAGATATACTTCTAATATAGACTTTCAGCTGTTCTGAACCTAATGAAGTAGAGCTATGGAGACATTATTATGTGTGCCATTTTTCTAGTTATCTTATGATTAAATGCTATATGAGAAATGTTAAATGGAATGCTAATTAATTACTATGTAATTAATTTAATCCCTAAGAAGCTGATAGCAATCACTGGAATGGAAGCTAAATGTTTGTCTTTACTACATGCTAATAGACAGAAGGAACCAAGTTTTTTTACTTCCCCAGTTTATGGCTCTGCCCTACCTTGACCTGATAACACAAAAGACAATCCCATATTTATCACCTTCCCTACCCAAGACTTTTGGCCAGAATGACTTGTGGTTCATCCTGGTTGAAGCTGTAGAAGGAAGAGGACTAGATGAGAGTTAAAATGGGAAGGCTGGAGTAGAGCTCCTTCATCATTCCGGTGTGGTAGTCAGAAGAGGAATACAAATGAGTAACAAAAACCACAACTTTTTTAACTCTGCATTTCAAAAGAAATTATACCAGCATAGAAATGCATAAACCTTACTGTCATTAACAACTTTTTTTTAAATCATAGGCCTCTCAAGCTGCATAAATAAAAATAATTTTTTGTCCAAGTACTCTTAAAAACTGGAGCATTTTACCATACTTTTGCCTCAGCAATAAATGAGATCAGTTCTCACCAATGCAGAGCCTTCTAGACAACTGTGCACATTTCAAACTGCATCTCACTGAGGGATCTGCTTTACCTCTCCAGTATGGTCCTGGATATTTAAAACCACGTTTTATCCAGAAAAGCTACATTTGTATCAAGGCTCTCCCCTCATACCTGCAATAGTTGCTGATTTTTTCAAATAATAACATTCCTGTTGCTTATTCTACGATTTTTTCTTATACTTCCTTCATGTGCAACAGATAGTGACTGCTCCTAGAATCTTTCTTAGGACAATTGTAAGCTATGATTCACCTATTTGAGCAATTTCAAGCGAAAATTGGTTGAGCTTTTAGTATCAAACCTCACACTTGGTGCCTATCTGTATACAATTTTTGGATTGGAATGTTAATTATTTGTGCCAAGATCCTTTCTCAGCAGTCAAATCTCTTGCATAATAGTAAAACTGCAAAGTTTTAAATACAATCAGTTTTTACAGATGGAATTTTATTTGCTAGTTCTTATACATTAAAAGCATACACTTTGATAGAGAAACAAGATTCTCAGGCAGTACATGTAAGGGTATTTCATCAGGCATACTGTTGCTGAAAGAAATAAATAGTCCTGCTGGCTTATCATCCTTGTTTCTTCTCCCTTTGACATATGTCTGAGGTAGTGCTGAGATAAATGTGAAACAGTCAGGGAATTGCAGCATCGTGTTAAAGCTGGTTAGCAAAAAGCCCACAAAAAACACAACCCCCTGAAAGAGGTCATTTTAGCCTGGGTCATTCAGTTACTGAAGTTATATCAGAATCCTCAGTCTTCAGTTTAGCTGAAGTAAAAGTTTTAGCAGTCTTAGGTTCTATATACAACAGAATCTTCCTTTCGGGAATAAGAAAGCTACTAAAATAAAATCTAGACCTGCAAACATAGAAGGATTTCTTCTCTGGTTCCTTACAAAAGCTCCTGTCTTTTTCCAGAGGCCTTTTATGAAGGGGAAGATGCAGGTGAATGATACAAAAAGAAGTAATGAATGAAAGAATGTGGGCAATATAGAGCAAGCCTAAGTAGCAGTGCTGAAAGATAATTCCAGCATCTACCTGAAAAAAAAAGTATTGGAAAACTCAGAAACCAAAATGGGGGTGAAGGTAGGATGCTCCTACAGGTAGGAATTTTCTGCAAAGAAGTAATGGTAGTATGATCTACTGTAACAAGAAGGTTTTCCTACAGGGAGAATTGAAACTGGAAAACAGCAGCTGACTTCTTTTACAGATAGAAAGAAGTTGTCGCTATAAGTTGACTTTGACAATGACAATTAAACTCTTCTGTTTTTTGTTTTTTTTCTTTCAATAAGACATAAAAACATGGGATCTCTATACAAATCTACTGTCCTTTAAGACCACACTTCTTGAGGGTTAAGGCCATGCTTCTGTAATTTACACATAGCACGAAGGAAAGAAAATTCTTAGTTTACGAAAGTTGATTGAGAGATGCAACTTTAAAATATTTAACTACTCATTTGTGCAGGAGAAAGTAATCATGGCCACCGGAATTCTTCTGGAATTTAGGGATGTCTGGGATCGTCTAAATGATCGCTGCTGGCAGGGAGAGGATTGCAATAATAAAGAGTGACCGTTTGAAGGAGAATCCTGGCTAGCAATATTTTTTCTGAAAAAAAACCCAAACCCAAACCCATAAAAAACCCCCAAAAACTGTTTCGAGACGAGCCGTGCTTTCAGTGCTCTGCTGTCCCAGGTCATACAGCCTTATTCAGCACATGGGTTTACCAGTCAGGGATTTGCCAAACACACGGAAAAGCCATCCTTACTCCTAAAACCGCACGCTAACGCTCTTGGCGGATACAGTTCCCAGTATTCGTTTGACACACGGAAAAAGATCCACCCCCACGTCCCCCCGTGCGTTCCGGTGCTGGCAGTGGGAATGTAGGGAAGGCAATGATCGGCTCGTCGGGGTTGCAGGGAAAAGCGAACGAAGTGGAAGATCCCGAGGGCAGACGAACAGAGAAAGGAAAACTGCTGTGTTCTATGGGAAAAGCGCAGGTGCTGCCCAAGCTGCCGGCGGGCAGGAGGAGGACGATTTTCTCTCGGCAGCTGCCAAACCTGAGCGTTAACACGGGGAAAAACACCGCCGCCTAGGGAATAGCGTCCCTTCCACACAGAACCAGGAATGTCTTCAAGTTGTGTAAGGGGAGGTTTAATTTGGGTATTAGAAAAAGGTTCTTCACCCAGGGGGTGGTTGGACACTGGAACAGGCTCCCCAGGGAAGTCGTCAGAGCACCAAGACTGACTGTTGAACAAGTATTTGGACAACGCTCTCAGGCACATGGTGTGACTCTTGGGGATGGTCCTGTGCAGCGCTAAGTGGACTCGATCCTCGTGGGTCCCTTCTCACTCGGCATACTCTCCGATTCTGAGACACAGGGGTGGGAACGCCACAGCCATGCCCGCAATACGAGCCCCGCGCATCCCTCCGCGGCCGCACGGGGTGCGGGAATGGGACAAGGGCAGGAGCCGCCATGGGGCGGAAATGAGGCGGGAACGGCCGTGGGGGGCGGGAGCGGGAATGGGGCGGGTCTGACGCCCGGGCTGGCGGCCGCCGGAGCGCGTAAATGACGTAGCGCTCCCGGAAGCCGCGCGGAGCGGAGAGAAGGGCGGCCGAGGAGGGGACGCAGGAGGAGAACGGGGTTTCTGCGCGGTTGTCGGTGGTTCGGCGGAGCCGACTCGCAGATTCTTTCCACCCCCGTCCCATCCCATTCCTACGCTCTCGGCTGCCTTCGGGGAGTGCCTCCCAGGAGCCATGTCGCTCTTGCAGTCTGCCCTGGACTTCCTGGCGGGCCCCGGCTCCCTGGGAGCAGCTAGCCGCGACCAGAACGATTTCGTGGGGCAGACGGTGGAGATGGGCGAGATGAAGCTGCGTATCAAGCGAGTCATCGCGGAGGGTAAGAGCGGGTGGCCGCAGGGCCGGGCCGTGCGGGGCGGACTCCGCCGCTGTGGGGCTTGGGCGGGCCTCCCGCTCCCCTTTCCCCCGTTTCTTGTTCGTGGAGCGGGAGTGTTTCCTCCTCGCAGGCCGCGCCCTGGTGGGGGCGGCCGGGGCGGTCCTGGGCTCTGGGAAGGGCTGGCTCTGTCGGCACTGTGCCCGCGGTACCGGGGGCGCGGGGCCCGTCAGTGGCACGGGCTGTGCCTCCCGGTGTGGCCGCCCTGCCCCGGGAGCAGACGTAGGGAACCGGTGTGTTCTGTGGCCGCCGCTCCGCTCGCCGTGCGGCTTGAAATGCTTCCCCCATGTAACAGAACTCAGAGGGGTTTCTAATCTACCGAGGAGCTCGCGGGAATACTGGATTGCGTGGGGGTTTCTTAGTGGGTGTTTTTGTTTTGTTTGTGAGTTTGTGATCGTTTCTTTCTTGGAGGTGTATCGCGCTGAAGAGGTAAGTTTGCATGTGTTGTTTTGGGTTGTTTGGAAGACTGAAAAACGTATTTGCTTTGTACACATGTGTCAGGAGGCTTATCTCGTTGTGTGCATAGACTTTGCCAGAGTACAGGAATTAAATGGGTGGGCAGTTTTCAGTTTCAGTGAATTTTTGGGTAGGTATCCTGGCACACCACTTTCTACCTGCCTGTTTCCCCACCCCCACCCCCCTTTTTGTTTTTTTCACTTTATTTCCCTTCCCAGACCCACCAGGGGCTTCCTAGTTGCCTCTTAGCTGCTAACTAAGTTCCTCATTCCCCTTTATATCTGCTTCATCTTTCCTTGCCTACCTTAAGCAAATCCTCTTGTCTTCTCTAAACATTTTTCTTTTCTGCTTTGCTCTTTTCCTGATCTATTTTCCTATTTCTCATTCAGAGTTAGGATTTATTCCAGTTACAGTTTATCCAGAATACTCCTCTACTTAGTTGTTCTTGCTGTGAGTTTCCTTCCTATAGCAAAAGTCTGCCTTCCAGCTCTCTAGTCTGTTTTAGAGTAGGTGCTATGTTTGATGCATGCAAATTACTTAAATGTTAGCAGAAATGTGGATCTTCTAGTGGTCAGAGAAATTAATTTTTTTCCTCAAGCAGAAAGGCCTTTTAGCAGAAACCTAGTCTCAAAAGACTAAAATGTGAACTTGTCCATACTAGTGCATTTAAATATTTCATTAACTTTGTGCAGGTGGTGGATGTTATCTAGGGTAAGTACCACAAAGCTCTATTCAGAGCTTGTTTTCATTATTTGGGTTACTTTCTGTAGTTTTGTCACGTAATTTCCTGGTATATAAGTATTTTTTTTGTTGAAATCTTGGGAATCAGCATGGAAGAAAAATTTGTTTCTTTAAGATTAGCTACTTCAATGTACTTACAAGCTACTTAAAATTTGGGGTATGAAGCAACAGGAAATTGGTCTTCGCCACTGTTTTCATTTGTCACTTGAATGCTTAAGCAGTTTTGGCATATGAGCTTAAACAGAACCTGGCAGTTTCTAATACAGTAAGTTGCATTTAATACAGTACTAAATGTGAAGTCCTATTCAGCTGTCAGCCTTCACTTCCAGCTTCTTTATGGTCGGAGTTCTGAGTGAAATGTAGGCACTCACTGTGTGTGAATGCTAAAAGAATTGTATGTGCTGCTGATACTGTACTATTCTTGCAGGCAATGACCACAGCAGTTTCCAAAGAACAAAGGAAAGTTAGGACAGGAAGCTTTTTTTGAGGCATATCTGCTTTTTAGTTCTTAGTTCTGAAGCAAGTACTTTAATACCTCACTTTGACACAGCGTGCTGTTTCCCAGAATCTGGCACAGGCATTTTAAAATGTCAGGGGAAGGATGCCAGGTTAGATGACTTAAAGCAAATTTGGGACATGCTTTAACTCTGGTGTTCTTAACAGTTTGTCTGGAACCACTGCTTTGTGTTCCACGTTTGTCTCAGTATTATGGTTTTATTTTGTTTTCTTTCTGTATTTCACTAACTGAAGTTGGACTTATCACTTGCTTTTGCTAGAAAGTAAGGTTGTCTAGACGACATAGCTGGTTTAAAATAATCCCTGGGATATAAGGAGTACAAACGTTGAATAGATATAAAATATAGAAGACCCAGCCTCTCTGGCTGTCTTCAGATTTGAATTTGTGTGTAGCTTGTAGTTTATTTTATTGCTGCAGTTGCATTTACCTTTTGGATCTGAACATATGTATGACCCCTTCTGATACATGTGTCCATAACTGTGGCTTATAAGTATTTTTTTCAAGTCCTTACAAATGCAGAGTCTGTTTTTCTTCTAGGTGAGTCTTTTCATGCCAAATTCCCTGCTGGAAACCTAAGTGCTGCTTTCTGAATTTGTATTTCAAATCGATGGTGAACTGTTTGTCATTTGCCAGTACAGACAGTGTTTTCTGTACGATCATAGGTTCTGCTGTGTTTGTAGTTGGTGAGGTGGTGGTTTAGCATGGCACAATATCATATGGCAGCACAAGTTCAGTTGTTCTTGTACCCCACAGCTCCTTCCAGCCCTGTCGTGTGCTGGCTGTCAGGGTTGGTACAGGTACATGCTTGGCCATGCTGTAGCTGGGACTTGCTGCACACTTTGTTTGGATGTGTTTCCCTGTTCATTTCACAGAGGTGCCATGCTAAGGGTAGGACCTGGCCTGACTGAAAACGTAGTGTGCTGCTGCAGGATGCTGAGAGCAACCTGAGGGGATGAGCTGGTGATGATCTCTAGGGCTGGTAATGCCTTTAAACGCAGGGGCAGAACTCAGTGTGTCACAGGCTGGACTGAGCACTCCTAGAATTGATATACTTGTTTTTTCAACTTGAATGCTTCAGTAGCTTATTGCAGATTTAGAGGCAATGGGTTGGGGTCTATAAATGTAATCCCTCCTTGCCTTTTTTATGATGGTGAGTTCAGGTTCATGTTTCTTCTGGATCCTCCAGTTAAGCACTCAGATGTCTCCCACGATTTTACTTGAGTAAAATAGTCACAGATTTCATACTTAATTAGTAGATATTAGTACATGTAGGTATCTCACATTTTGGCCCCAAGTCACTTGTCAAGTCTGAGTAGTCTGTACTTGTCTCAATCCCCACATGGGTTGCCTGTTTGCACCAGGGTGTTTGTGTACATGTAGTCCAGCTACATGTGAACTCTCCAAATGCTTACTGATGCGTTTGGGTTTTACAGGGTTATGTGAGAGTGGCCTAAACTGTAGTCTTTCAGATCTTTTGCTATTCATGGCAACAGTATGTGCGTTTTTTGTTGACTTTTTGTTTCTTCAGTTGACATCCTTTCCCTTTCAAGAATGTCCATATTCGCATATCAATCTGTAGCAAATGGTTGAAGGACTAAGGTGGTCCGTACTGATTCAGTGATCAATGTAGCATGCACATTTGACCTTGGGGGATAGTGGGGAGGGCAAGTGACCACAGCAGGCTGAAGTTTTCAGAAATTTCCTGTTTCTTGCTCCTAAAAGTTGCCAGTAGACACTACAGGTGTTTTTATATCAACCATGTCAGATGAGATGTCTCTTCTGATAGACCATATGCCTATTTACATGCTGATGGTGGCCCATATGGCAAATTTCTAGATCTCTGCCTATACTGTAGAGGGAATAGGATTGCCATTGGGTAGAGTATTCATGGAGAGACTCATGGAGGTGATGCCAAAGATGGTAAATGAATTACGGAAACTTACTCTTTAATTGTGTCTAGCAGTGCTACTAATGAGGGTATAAGCTGATACTAGACTGGTATGTCCTGTGATGTGCACTGTTAAGTTCCAAAGCTACGAAGAAAATTGAATTTTTTTGAGAACTGTAAATTGCATGGTTGTAGTAGCTTTTGTAGCTGCCTAATTGAAGAGAGAGGCCTGTTTGCTGTGTGCTGAATGAATGTTTAGTAAAATATTGCTGTCTTTAGAGCACAAATAAAATTATTTGATACTTAACTAAGATACTAATAAGACTGTTTATATGCTTGAAAGTTACGCAGTCTTTAACTACAGTCGTATTTGTCCTTGAGTATTTTCACTGAGCCTTTTGTTTTGTAAAAGCAAGTAACTATTGCTGGGGTAGCAGAAATGGTTATAGCAGATCATAGATTATTTCATATCTCCTGCTGACGAAGTCTTTGATTTTATATGAAACGGGGCAATGGTGTCTTGGTTCAGCTTACAAAAATAGTGTAAAACAACTCGAGTCTTGTCAGTGATGGCACAAAATGAGCAACTCTCTCCTTTTGGAGCCTATAGAGGAATGTGCTGCCTGCTCATGTGTGCTAATTGCACCTTGTTTGAAATTTATGTTACTGCTTTGGCCAGGTACTTTTTGGCCTGACAACTATCCAGCAAAAACTGGAATAAGTGATGAAATTACTGTTTCATGGGGTGTGAGGTTCTGCAGAAGAATCAAAGAGTTAATGTCCTCAAGTGTACAGTAAAAGAAAGGGAGTTTTCATTCCTGTTTGTACACTGCTTGCCAGCTCTTCAAATATCAGTTTTATCTCATGAAACACATTGATAAACTGCAAGTTTGTAGTACACTCAGAATCCATTTACCCTTATTTTCTTCTTAGGAATAATTAATATTTCCTTCTCATGACATTCTTTTACTTCTCTTTGCTCCCTAGTTTAGAAAGAACTTCAAGAATAGATTTTTTTTTCTTAGTCCTGTCTGTTGAAGTTAGGACTGTGATTTTCAGTACCTGCACTATCAAGTCATGAAGGCTTTTTGGTATGAGTTAATGTTAATAATACTCCTTTATTCTTTTTTAGTAGGATATTTTCTTCTCAATACAACAGTATTTTGCAAATTAACCAAAATGAATCTTCCTTGTGATGTACCACTTGGTCCGGTTGTGCTGCCATTACAAAAAAATTCCATGTGGTTAGGGTAGATTCTTTATATGCTGAAAAAAGCCAGTGAAGGTTGAGATCAAGATACATGGAAGGAAATTCCTTGCAATCTCCCTTTTTAAAATATATCTGGGTTAAAATAATAAATGATGCTTCTGGTTTCTCTTAGTCTAACTGTCCATGCACACACTTCACAACTTTCCAATGCTTTTTTTGCTTGTTTTGCATATGACACTGAACAATTGAGAAAAAAAAATCAGGTGTTTGGTTGTGTGAAGAACAGGGCACAAACAAACTTTGTAGCATACATTTAACAACCATTCTTCGTATGTAATGATTTGTTATGTTTCCTTAGAGCACACAATTGTTGACAAAAGAACACACAACAGGAGAGATGTGATGCCAAAAAACTCATTATTCAAATTGTTTGATCTGAGTCTAAAACTTTCACCGTAAAGAAAGCAGCATTCCTTAGTCAGAAGGGTAGCAATAGGCTGTGGATGTGAATTTTTTTGAGTGTGAATAGACAGTATTGCAGTTTACAAAGCTTACAGGAACAACTTATGGTTTCTACTGTTGGATTCCCAGGATGGTGGTAATGTAATTAAGTACTCATTTTTGAGTGTATTTAATTCGTAAATCCTGACAGCAGAGGCACAATGAATGCTTAGTAGTCAGGTTTCTGTAAACATTTAGTTTTATTTGCTGACAGATGGGGGAAAAAAAAAGATGATGATTTAGAACAAGCAACTGAAGCACCTGACCTAGCAGCTTCCCAGTTTGCATTCCCTTTGCTGTAGAGGTCATGTTCAACATGAAGCAGAGCAGTGCTGGTTTTTAGAACCAGTGTTTCTTGGCTATAGCAGTTACTGCCTGCAGAGGAGTTCTGAAAGTTTCAAGATATTCTACCTTTCTGCTTCTCAAGCTTGTGGGAAAATGTCCAGATCTTTGTCTGGGCTATTTTTGAGGCAGTTTAATTTTGTTAGGACTTCACAATTGACACAATTGCATGAGTGGACTTCAAAAAATATGCTTTATGAATCAATGCCTGGCAACAATAACAGAGCTTCTCTTCTGTTTTGATTAAGGATACTGCTTGTATTGTGATAGAAAAGCTTCCAGGTAAGATGCACTGTGACTCATAGTCCAGACTAGAATTACAGTGTTTCAATCACCTTATAGTTGAAACATATGTTACTCAAAATGGATATGGAAACAAATTTGGTCAATATTTGGGAGGGGAGTGTACAAGACATATCAAGTAGTTATGAACAGGAAACTATTTGTACCCCTGCTTTCTAGTAACTAATTAAATGTGCAATGAAACAGTGCATTACAGTAGCAAGCAGTTTTATGTTGTGGTTGATGTCTCTGTTTTGATACTTCTTTAGCTGCCAAGTAGGAAATTGTCATTTCATTGGAATGGCTGGTCTGGAAAAAAAAAATCTGTGAAGATGTGAAAAAGAGGGACAGGATTAAAAAAATCAGTTTAAAATCCAATTTGATTTATAGTGCAGGAGTTATTCGGTACTGTGTGATGCCCGAGTTTAATTTGAGGGAGAAGCCAAAGGGTCTTCTGATCTTTATCAGAGAAAGAGGAAGTACTGACAGGGGCAGTGCCTGTGGACTGTGGTGGTGTAAGGATGAGGGTAGAGTGCTCACTATAAAAGTGAATGAGGTAGGGCTAGTTCCAGGTGCAGAGGGTGGTCGGTGCAGGCCAGGAAGGGGAGGCTGGTAAATTTTGTGCTCCTGTGTGTTACTCCGGGTCTGCTATGGAACAAGACTGCTGCCAGGAATGGTTGTAGAATGTAGAACCATTTTCATGAGTTGGTGTGATGCTCTGTAGTGAATCTTCATGTGTGAGCTTATGTCCCCAGTAAAGAAAGAAAATCATAATTTCTGGGCCAGAAAATGTTAATGAGACCATTTTTGAGAGCTTGGGCTGTGTTCTGAGAATGGGGCTCTGAAATACTTTGGCATTAGTACAAAACCTGTCTCTCAAGGCAGGAGCTGAGATGGGTGTGTACATATATACTCTGGTGGCCTGTATGGGGAAATAATTAGATGATTTTGCTGATACAGAAAGCTTCAGAAAACTGTCTTAAAACCATCCACAGATGTTTGCATAGGTGGAAAAAATGAGTGAAAACTCCACAAATGTAATTACCTTATTTATACACCTCTAGCAGTTCCACCCTTTTATCATTTGCCTCAGTTTGGTCTACTATACAGGTGTTTGAACAGGTGTGTTGAGAATGCTTTTTTTTTCTTGGTTGTTTTTTTTTTCACCCTGAATTTTTGCAAGATACATTGGTCATAGGGCCTGGAGTAAGCTGTTATGGCAGAGGAAAATTTTGCTGTGAACTTCCGTTATTAAAACTTCTGTTATTAAAACTGCTTTAATAGCAGTTTTTAAGGGAACCAGCACCAAGCCCTAAGTGAACTGCTTTTAAGAGTGAAGCAGTAGGGTTGATTTTGCCTTTTGTATAAGAATGTTTTTCACCAAAAACAGATGGCTTAAAAAAAAATATAATACCTTTACAACTTACTCCACCTCCCTTGTTATCCCAGAAGATCTATGGACTTAAGCATGGTATCATCTGTAATGCTGCAGTAGCAAGCCAGGCACTACGTGGAACAAGCAGTGTTGTATGGAACTGAACTGCGTTTGGGTGAAACACTAAAATGGCAGAATGTGAAGCTTCCTCCCAAAACATTGGTTTCAAGTGGCATAGCTATTAAGGAGGGCATTGTCGGCTGTAGTAGTGGGATTCTCTATTTAGGGAGTGCAATGAAGTAGGAATTAACCAGGTGTGATACCACTGACTTACCTTTGAAGTTTTGTAAAATTTAATGAATTTTACGCTGTTTATCATTCTAATACTTGAATTTAAGGTATAATCAGTAAAATAAAAGTGCATCTTTTAAGCCACTTATATACTCTCAAGCCATCACCATTCACTGAAGTTTCTCCCTTCAGCCTACTATCCTGATACCTCTGTATAAACTGTGAGATCCTACTGTGTAACCCTTGCTAGCAGCTCTGGTAACACATGCCACCATTGAAATGACCTTAAAGACGACTCTCTTAATTATCTTTCTTTTTCTTAACTACTAAAGTGTAGTAATTATAGCAAGTGTTCTGCTAATATGGAAATTGAGTCTTGCACATTTAAATTTGATATCAGGAAAATTTAGTTTGAACATTTTATATGCTGATTTGACTGGATTTCCAGGTAATATTAGTTATGCTTCACTGAAAGTTAAATAGCTCTGCTTTAACCTAAGCAGAGCATGTATTAACTGCTGTTGATAACAAAGATTTGGTTTTTAAAATTACTTTCATTGCTGAAAATGGTGCAATGTTCACTTGCACTGCTGTTCCAGAATTAACGTTTATGATTTTCAATATCAAAAAGTACCTACCAGTATATGTTTTGAACTAGCCATGAAGCTGAGTGTAAAATTTTAGATTCCTAGTTAGCAGTGAGGAGAGCTAAAATGAAGGTTTTGGTTGGAAATCAGATTAATTTAAATGCAAAATAATAACTTAATCTTCAGAAGCCTTTCTAATGTGGTAGTAACATTGTGATTCTGAGTGTTAAAAACCCAGACTTTACCATCAGGAAGTGAACTTGAGTTGTTTCAGTGAATGGGGTTGAGTTTTAAGCATGAATTTCAAGATTATTTTCTAATTGAGAGAGAGAAGATTTTTGGGGCATGTATGAATGTTTCCAGAGTTTTGGGAGAATTGTGTGATCATCGTTACTTTTCACAAAAATTGGAAATGGAACTTTTTGGTGACTTCTTTAACATCTTTATTCAGGTTAACTAATTCCTCCTTTTACTCCTTTGTGCTTAGTGTCGACAAGATTAAGCTTAGTGATACTGCACAACTTGGTTTATATTGTAAATGTTTCTTACGTTAGAGGAAGAGCTTTTAGTGAAGATTATCACACCAGGTGAGGTAGTTAGAAAGGCAGCAATGTTTCTAGGAGTCTTAAGAGTTTGGGTCAGTTTGATTGTTAATGAGATATGTTTGAAAGTGGTGGACTTAATTGATTTTATGAGTTAATTCTGATTCATAGGTGCTTTCATCTGTGTTATTTCTGAAAGGACATTTGATGCATTTGTACAAAGCATGATTATATTTTGGAGCGTGTGTATGTAGGTCTGTGGATGCTTGTATTTATAGAAGTACTAGAAAGGTGTATGCTTGAAATGCAGAGTAGAGTTGCCCTGTTCCAGCCCTTGTAGAATCCCTTGAGTGGAATTGAGCTGGCAGAACAGCAGTTCTGGAGTTCCTCTGTCATCATTTTGCTCTTGAGTGCCTTCCAGAAACTTAACTGTGAGTTAATTTTGTGTTCTAGAAATTTATATTGACCTGAAGCCCCTAATTTTGTAAATTAAGGTATTTATTTTCAAGATGCACCTTGTAGGGTTGTTAAATAAAATAATTAAAATATTTATCAACATGAATGTAAAAACTTTTCTTCTTTAGGTCAGTCAGTACTTAGGCTGTGTAGAAGGTCTGTGGGATCTGTGTGAGACAAACACATGGAGGCAATAGCTCTGTAGTGATCTGACTGGTGTACACTGGTGTAGGGGCTTGCAACTCACTAGGACAGTAAACTCAAACTTGAGGAATGCCTCTGTGTGGGAATAAGGAGCTGGTTGAGAAGACCAGTCAAAACCTATGGTTTCCCAGCACCTGCCTTTGATAGAAGGATGGCTCACAGATTGTCTTGCTTGCATTTCAGTAGCTCTGTTAAATCTGTAGACAGTAGCCATAACTGATCAGAACTGTCCAGAACTGTGTTTTTCTTGCATATGTTCTCATTCAAAAGGAACATAGTGTCTTCAGGTATTCTATGAGGAGCTGGAAACTGTGGACTTCATTCTGTTTCCAGCCCCTGTCCCATCCATGCCCCAAATTCTGGTTGGAGTTGCTGATAGAACACTTGGACTTGGAATTTAGAAAAGTTAAGAGGACTTCCTAATGTGGGAAGTACCAAACCTGTTACAGAATGAATCCAAGTAAATGGAAAGTATGTGTGTGGGTAATGTATGGTGGCACTGAACTGTAGTCCCCAAAGCAAAGATAATATCTAGGAGCCTGACCTTTATTTGTTTCACATTGTGGATGCTACTAGCAAATTAAGATGTGTGAGCAGAACCATTCTGGAGTCCTGGAGAACACTCTGATGGTCAATTGCCATGTAGAACTTCTGCAAGTACTTCTTGAAAAAGCTTTTATTTGATTAAATTGCACAAAAGAAATACAGTGTTCACTTCAGCCTCATGTTAATATTTTTTTATCTACAGACAATATGTAGGGTATTAGTGTGACTGTAATTATTTGGTTTCTGTATCTTTTTGAAGAAATGTGTTGTCAGCTTGTTTCTTCTCTGTGGTGGTTCATTATTTAGTCATCTTACTTCTCTTCCTTTTTGACCAGTGAAATTATGTAGTTCTCCTGACATCTTCTGTGCCTATTCTTCAAATTGTTGTTAGAGAGAGAACATTATTATGTAGTTCAGTGAGAACAGATTTCGTAGTAGAGGAGTAGAAAGGCAATAATTAAACTTTGGCTGTTACTCTATTAAAGATACTCTGCTGTGGACAGCATGCGTGGAGCCACACGGTTGGTGTAACTACAAGGATGATGTTCCTGGAAGCAATGGAAATGATCTTAAAAACGGATTGGAATTGTAGAAAGATGTCCTTGTAATACAGTTAGATTAACATAGGTGGCCAAAGAGGAAGCTCAGCAGATTTGTAACTCTTCTCAGCCTTTCGCTCTGCAGATCTTTGCACAGCGTTCTTGGGCAAAATGGAAGTCTTCAAGAATAAGAAATATAATATAACAAAAGGAGCTGGAAGGAAAAGAACATAACAAATTGCAATTTAATAACAACATCACCCTCAGCGGAAATGTGTGCTGCATTGCTTGAAAACACTTTCTGCTTTTAATATGAAGCCTGAAGCATGGCAACTGACTTAGAAGTAGAAGGTGTAAATGTAACACTTGATCTCCCTTGGTTATTGCTATTTTTTTTTTTAGGAAATCTAGCAGCGTAATAACAAAAGTTTAATTGAAATCCTTTGGTAATACTGGCTGTACTGAGTTGTCCTGTTTTGGACACTAGG
>VYZS01089789.1:0-21109 GCA_013400695.1 Neodrepanis coruscans | reverse complement strand
CCTTTTTCTACTTCACATCTAGCCTTGGTTTTTGTTTTGTTTTGTTTTTTGTTTTTTGTTTTTTTAATTTTGCTGTTGTTGTTTTAAGCCTTCAGATCTCCAAGAAGTCCCTTGTGAAGCTGTTTTGGATATTCCTCACCAAAGCAGCTGAGAACGCCTGGAAGAGCTAACGACAGGAACAATAAGGAAAAGAGGAGTTGGCTCAAGAATACATTTGGATTAGGGAGTGGGGAGTTTAGTAAATTATTGAACTACCTAGATGAAGAATTCATATTAGAACCCATTTTGCCTTAGTGCCTGATTCTTATTTGCATTTAAGAGCCTGTAAGTGTTTTAGGGATGAGCTCTGAAGCTGCTGCTTTGTATGTTTCTTATTTCAACAAAGAGATGAGCCTCTTCCCTCTTCATACAGCAAGTGGCTGCAGGTAAAAATTGCTATGGATCACAGGAAGGCTGACTGGGACCAGCCTCCATGCTGAACTAACAAGCAGTGCCTGGCCAGCCCATTCAGAGATGAGTTTCTGCCCTCACATCCACCCTGCAGTGGCACCCACAGCAAACCTTTAGCCAAGGCTAAGCTGGGTGACCCAGCCAGTTTGCTCCACTTTGCCTAAAACTAGGCACAGAAGCCTCCCTTTCCTGATATGAGTGGCTGGTGCCTCTCATATAGGGATTGCACAGTGGGTCTGTGGTGGAGATTTGGTTGAGACAAGGCACCAGGGCTGTCCCCTCCCCTTTCACCGTACTGTCTGCCTGGCTGTCTGAGTGAGACCCTGCCCATCTGCCTTGGAGGTGATGGATGCATCAGGTTTTTGACCATTTTGCTGAGCAGATTTGCAGCCAAGACAGAGGCCAAAGGGCTCTGGCACTGACAAGGGGAGGAGAAGCCCAGAGCACACAGGCAAACTAGAGTGGCTACCTGTTTTGCTTCAACTGCCAGTTGCCGTTGGCTGGAGCGAGGGACTTTCCGAACCACTGAGGCATGAAACCACTAATAGCTCAGCTTTGATCCCCCTACTTTGAAAAGAGTCCTGAATTTTCCAAAGAAACCAACTCTCATGGGAGGTTGGAGGCAGCTGCCTTTCACATTTTCACTTTGGTTGGGAGTTCTGCATCATGTGTCTAGAAAAGCTCGACTACATCTAGGAACCTCAGTTCTGGATGGCTGATCTTGTGGCTGCTTTTGGAAACAAACCACAGTGGCTTCCCAAGAAATTTTGGTGGCTGCTCACCACCTTAGTGCCACAGTGATCACAAGGGCTTTGTGGAAAAGCATTTCTGTAACTTCTGAACCAGGAGCTCTAGGGTTGGCTGCCCTTCCGGAGCCTCTAGCTCCCTGAGCCTTGCCTTTCCTTGTTACCAGTCCTTTGGACATCAAAGCAGCTGGTTTGCTTAGGACTTTGCTCTGCAGAAAGGGGCTACTGCTGCTACCCATCATTGCATGTTTTTTTTCAAGGCAGAGAAAAGCTCTTTGCCCGGCTTAGGCAAAACCAGCAGAAGAAATGCAGAGTTTCTAGGACACACTGTTCTTGAGAGATGAGGCAAAAAGAAAACATGCTAGAAGACTCTTGAAACCATCTAGCAGTGAGAGGGCCAATGCCCAAGCACTGCACAGCCCAGAAGATTGAATCCTCTTTCATGTGCCTTGGAAACACATTATCCAACTTGCCTTCTGATATGGCAGGTCACTTCTCACAGGTCTCTTGCTGTTTGCAGCCAGTGAGCCTATGATTAAGCTGATGCTTGTTTGAGAGAAGCGTGGAAGGGAAGATTCACCTCCAAGCAAGAAGCCGTAACGCTGCATCCGTCCTATCTGCCCTGGCTCTCCTGAGCATTTCCAGGCTTTTTCTTTCCATGCTCCACTGGAATCTAATCCTGCATACAGAAAATTCCTCATGCATTTTGCTCTTATTCCTTCAGGGCATCTGTTTTCTCTTTCATTCTGTCTGGCTGTTCAACAGCCTCAACTCAGCTACTCTAATCCCTCCATCTCCAGTGATGTTCTCAGCTCCACATAATAAATATTAACAGCTTACATGTATCTGGGGGTTCTTATGCAAGGTCTCCAAATAGCTTTATGGTTCGTACACACATGGGGCTCTCTTTATTTGCCAGCAAAATACAGCCAGCGATGAGACAGCAGTTGTTTAGCAACCTACAGCGACAACACACAATAGTTCAAGACAAGAAGTGAAGATAAATATCCTATCCATTTGAAATTCCAGGAGGGGATTGGAGTTGGCAGAATATAAGTACTCATGGTGAATTTTAGCCAACATACTCCGAATAGCATTCCTATGCTTACAGAAAGAGCTATAGGATTTAAATTACCTAACCCACCCCTGGTGGTTTATTTACAACTCATGTTAATGGCATGGATGTTTTAGGATGCCAGCAATGCTCTTCACTGGAGAAAGGCGCCACTTGAGTAATGAACTATACAGGATTAATTTAAAGCCCTTCCTCAGACATTCTAAAGAAGGAAAAGTCAGACTATTTTGTATAAACAACTATTAGCTAAATGTTAGCTATCAAATTGAATTATGTATCTTTTAGGCAGATTCACCCTTTAGCTATAGCTGTCTCTACCCTGAGATGGCAGGAGATCAACTGTAGAATTTTTTCAGTGGTGCCACAAACCCTTCTGCCACCTCCTAACACTCCCAAATCCTTAATATGATGGAAAAAATCAAGGGGAGAGGGAACAGGAAGACATTTCTCTCTCTTCAGAGCATGGTAACTGAGGGAGCAGAGATGATGAGGATGCTGCATTACCCTTGCATGGTCCAGGGAGCATTGGTAGTACTGACATGGCCTCCTATTTCAGACAGCTCTTTCTGAAGTTCTTTAAAGGTAGAAGGGAGTTTACAAAACCCTTTCCAGTCTTTGCTGATTTTTTTACACTGCTAGTGTGCAGCAAGGTGCCTTGCTGCCCACTCACCTCACTGCCTGTCTGTGAGCATCAGGATCAGGACCTTCTCTCAGCTTGTCCCATCAGCCTGAGCATCTCTAATGACCCTCAGCCAGTGCCCACAACAGGAATATGCAGAGCATTCCCACTGCTCCTGTTCCAGGGATAGGACTTCTCATTTTAACTGTTGTCTTGCAGGGAATAGCTTTACAGCAGACTTATTCTGCATAGTCAGATTTAAATTTGCCAGCTCCTCTCCAGCAGTCCCATGGAGAATAGCTGCACTGTTTTTTCCTCTCTCTGACTAGGACTTTACATTTCTAGTGGTTTTAAATTTCACTACAGTGCAAAAAGCCCCTGCTCTTGTTTCTCCAGATCACTCTGGTTCTGTCCTCTTCCATCCACTCCTTCATTTTAAAGGGACAGGGGAGAAGGTTTCTCCACTGTTTTTACTGCCTGCATCTTCCCATCGCTCCCTGAGGACAATATTAAATACCAATATTCACTCATGAGCCTTCTTCCCCTGTACACAATGTTCAGTCTGTTTCTTTAACCCAGACTCCTAAACCATGGCTTATGTAGCATATACAGAAAACCCGTTTTCCTCAACTTTTTCCCAGTGACTGCACAGACATAGCTTAGTGTGATCCACCTGCTCCTACCCCATTTATTTATTTTGTACTTCCTAAACTGGTAATGATGCCAAAGAATCAGTTTGTTTTGTGTGATCTGTTTTACATAAGTGAGTTTGGCAATTCTTAAACTTCTATCTGGAACATCCACTTGCTGGAATACTTCCCATTGGAACTGTTCTCGGTATAAGTATATACATAAATGGGATGGGGGGAATAAGCAAGAAAAACTTGTTTATACAGCTACTGAAATCCATGCCAGGTTAGAGAACACAGAATAGGATAAAACCTTTTCAACTCCATTTTAGTCCATACCAGGATCACACTGTCCTGTTAAATAGCCACACAACAATCTGGAGGATAGGATCCCCGAGTCAAATGATATTTTGGAGCAGCTCTGCACAACAAAGCCAGGTTGGGCTCAGGCACCTGAACTCCCTGCTCCTCGCAGGGCAGAGGCAAGGACATAGGTCAGAGTTGAAGGACTGCCACCCCTTCCCTTGTTTAGCCTCAGGGACAAGGCACCAAACCTCACACAATTCTGCTGCCTTTGCCTCCACAGCATTAAATGCCACTTCCCTGGGAGTGTTAGAAAGGTCTTGACTGGGAGGTGTTTGTGCTGGCACGTTCAGCACACCCAGCCTTCCTGGGAACTACAGTGGGGCAGGGAAGCACAAGCTTCTGCAGGCAGCCCAGCAGCACATGAAACCCTGCAGGGCAGAGCTGTGCCAGCGGTACCTGGAAGGGGCAGTGGGAGAGCTACTCACATACATGCAAGGGATTCCTGTTGATGAAACAGGATTTCTCACCACTCTGGTCCTGCCCACGTATTTCTCAGTGAACTCAGTTCTTGCCTCGGGGCACTCAATGCTATTTGATTTGTCCAAAGGGGTAAATACCATTCTTCTCCTTTCCAGGCTAGCATGCCACAAGTGCCTTGAACCTGCACACATCGGGGTTTGGCTACACGCTGGCCTTAACTGCAGCATCCCCTGCTACATCATCCTGATCCCCTCCCATTCCCCTTCTTCCTAAGGTGACAAGCCTGAAAGCAAAAATACACCCAGGAAGGAACCCGGGCCAGTTCTTCCACTTGCCCCTTCCCCTCTAATTCCCTCTAGCCCTCTCTTCGCTTTGCCCCGTGCCTTATCACAACTGCCCACAATGGTACCAGGCGCTGCGGCACAATGGTCACCTCCAAAGCCTCCCATGTTTGCTGGGGAAAGGCAGGGAGGGAGGCGGGCTGAAGGGGACTGCTGCAGCAGGGAGGGAAGAGCCTCGCTTGCCGCCTGCCGTCAGAAACCTGAACTGAAGATCGCCGTGATCCCGACACCTCCACCAGCTAGTCCAGGCCTCGGCTCACTCCATGTGCAGCCAGCAGCCCAGCAGGACCCCACCTCTCTTTGCTGCACACCTCCCTGCTCTAACACGTGACGCACCTTCAAGGCATCACGATATAGTTGTGACGTCCAGCTGTGCACTACCAGGTGCCTGTACAGGAAAACTGCATTACAAACTCCACCTGCCCTTTACAATTTTCCAGATGGCCTGCATCAAGGGAAACAATGTGCATTTTACCTACAAAAAACAATAACCTGAATTTATAGTTTAACTCCAAGCCAAAATCCAGTGCCAAAGCTCAGCAAATAAGTAAGCAAAGAGCTTGTGCTTTTAAGGCACCTGCAAGGCTCGGACCACATTTACAGCAGAAGCTTGCCTGCTGCAAGGTGCAACCCTCTCTTCTGAAGGAATAGAGGGTTTCACCAGGAGTTGTCACACCCACACATGACATTGTAAGGAAGAGAGCAAGCCACACAGGTGCCAATGACTGTAGCTATAAGTTATTTATTCTGCAAAATAGAGGTATCTTCTATGGAGTTGAACACTGGAATCACAGCATTATGAACTGAGTTGTGGAAACATTATGACAGCACACACACACACAGGCACACACGTGTACACACACACACACACACACACACACACACACACACGCAGCCTTTGTACAGGCCCTGACTCTTGTATTATCCAGGAGCCCTCTCTGCATTCTTTATTTGCAAAAACCTGCAGTGAGGGTTGCATTCAAGACCCCTTCCCCTGCTCACAGGGTTTCCAAGGGAATGAGGCTGGTCAGGATTGGGAGCATGGCACAGGCAACACGTGTGTAGTGCACAAGCTCCTCTGCCAAGTGTCCAGCACATCCTGGATAGGACTTAGCTCCAGGCAAAAGTCAGCCCTCAGTGGAGCACTTGCACTCTTTGCCTCACCCTTTGTCTCACAGCCGAGCACAGGGTGTCTGCAGGAGGCAGATTACCATGTTAGGACACAGTCAGCGCTCCCTGCTCGCCATGGTCCATGTTCCAAAGCCGGTAAAACTCTGCAAAATCCACATAGGGCTCCACACGCCCATCCTCATCTGGCTGGAGTGAATGGGTGGGTCGGGAGCGGAAGAGACCTCCATCTGAACTTGAGCTGCTGCTCTGCGTGTGAGTATTAGTCGACTGGAGCGTCACCGTTGGGCTTTGGCTACAGAGACAAAAAGAGAGAACACAAACACCTTTGTTTTTCCCCAACTGATGCATTAGACAAGAAAATAAACAGAACAAGCACTAGTTGCTTCTCAGAGCAAGCTATCTAGCAAACAGGTAAAAGGTTGCAGTTACTTGCTCTATGAGAACATTTCCAGTGTTGAGAACTGACTGGAATTGAAAAACAACAAAGGTATCTGATTCACATTAACTAGAAGGCCTTAAGTACAACCAGGCATCTGAGGAACAGAGGAGAGGAAGCAGGAAAAAAAATTTTAAAAAAAGGCCAAAAAAACCCCATGCACTCTGCTGGCTTCCCCATACCCGTAACAGTACAAGCTTTACAGGAAGAGTCTGGCAGCAAGGAAAGCTATTCTTGCATGACCTGTGCTGCAGCCAAAGAAGCTCTAGTGCGTCAGCCTCATTGTTTCTGGAGCTACAGAACACAATACCCACAGTGCTGCTTCATTTTGCAGTGTGTACACACCACTCTGTGCCAAAGGCTCAACCTAAGCCACAGCCACTAACTGGTATGATCTTGCAAAGTGGATCCAAATAGGATCCAGTTCTAAGCTTTATACATGTTTTTCCTGGCTGCTGAGGCACTGCAGCTTCTCCAGCAGCCTTACAGGTGACCTGCACAGTCCCTCTTCCTTACTAAAATGAAGGGCAACCACACTCCCTCTGTGCACAGCATCCAACATACTTGGCATACAAGATTCAAAAAGGGCTGCTCGCTGACAGAGTGCCCTACACCAACTGCAGCAGATGCTGCTCCCAAGGCATGTTGCCAGAGATGGCTTCAGAGCTGCTCGCTTCACTCATTCCCTCTCCTCACACAATTGTTTTCCAGCCAGCACATTATGCTGGCTGTCAATACTGCAGCTGGGGGGGCCATGCTCCAGATAAGGGAATGACTGATGGGTAATTGACAGGTGTCTCTGCTTTTCAACCACTTTACACAGTGTGAGGTGCAGGAAAAACTGTGGGTAGCAAGAGAGCAGACTTTACTTAGTGAGGGTGGGAGTGGCTTCATCCAGAGTTGAGCTGCTGTGGGCACCATTTACCATCTGGCCTTGGGAAGGCATGACAAGAGACAGCGTGACACTTGTCTTGCTTGTGCTTTGGGAGCTGGAATATGGCACAGAGACTGGGTACACACGGCCTCCTGAGAAGGGAGAAAACAGAAGTTACAAAATGCAGTTGAGACATAAGTAACTGGGGGTGCAGTACAGCAGTAAAGGAAGGCCAAAGAACCCAAGAACTCATATGTAAGTGCCTTTCTTAGATGCTGTACTGTATTCTGTCAAATTATCACAGACTCCACACCTCAAAAGCCAATAATCTGTTTAATAAGAAAATTCCTTCTACACCAAGTACTTCCTCTCCCGATGTAAGACCAGCGCTGGATCAACCAAGAGATCTTATCTTCCCCCCTCCATTTTGTCTAATTCTTTCCCCAACACACCTTGCGTTGGTGTCAGTGTGGGCTGGCTCATCTCACCCAGGGGGTACCCAAAATTCCTCACAAGTAGTGTCATGTCTTCATGACGGGGACAGAACTTGGACCGCTCCCCACCACTGGCAAAAGTGTCACAGTGGATCCGCTTAACCCGGTCCACCACCGCTTGTGCCACAGCATCCAGCGATGTCTGCTTGGCAAACTCTGTGGCTATCATGGCTGCAATTTCCTGCACAGAGAAGGGAAAAAAAAACACACCAGAGAAAGGGTGTTTAGGAGATTTTGAAGGAAAACTTTTCCTGCCATCTGAGTTTTTATGGCAACTCATCTGACTGTGATGCTTGCCTGTCTTACCTGCTGATACATGCCCTTGTGCCTTGAATCATCCCATTCCCTTTAATGGGCTACTCCTAAAGGACAGACAGCTGCCTAGAAGAACTGGCTTGGCAAATCAGCTCCCATATTATTACAGACTGGAATGGGGTGGCACAGGCATTCAACCTGGCCAGCAGGACAGGACAAAGGAGGAGGACAGTCAGTGTGAGAGCAGCTGACACTGCTGGAGTGAGTCAATAGCCAAGGGAATGTTTCCTGTGTGAGCTGGCTCACCTGGTTGGCCTGCCCAGGCCCATGAGCTGCCTCCAGTGCTTTGTAGAGCCCTTCAGACATAAGCACCAAGAAGCCAGTCACCCCATCCAGTGAGTGTCCTCCGTGGATTTCAGGCTCTGCTATGATGGGCTTAGATTTAGCAGCACTGGAAAGAGATGGTGTTGTTTAGCATTTAATGGTGACATGGTAGATGAGAATGGAGTGATCATGAAGAAAAGCAGGACTTAAAACCCCAAAGTTGAGTTTTTCTGACCTGAGCAGTTCAATATCAGTATAGCCGTATTTGACTTTGTAATCTCCAATGCGACGAGTGCTTTCCTGCCCACGAATAGTTCCCACTTGTTTTATTTTCCCTGCATCCAAGCCTGCCAGATTAAAAACCAAAAATGTTTAATTAACTTTGTGAAACTTGCAGAACTTCCTCTGAGAAACGAAATAGCTATAGCTAAACAGAACTGCAATACAAAACAAGATGCTAAAGATTCACCAGGAGCCAAACAGGGAGAAAAGGAATGGCAGTTTGCTGTGTTCCAGGGACACCTTTTCATTAGTTGTGATCTGGGAAGGAAAGAGAAGGAGGGAGATGCACACAGCCCAACACACACCCTAAGAATGCAACAACTGGCTCTGAGACAAAGCTCATGTCCTGGCCAAAGCCACCAGCAGCAGCTGGCCTGGGTACACAGGCATGCTCCAAAAAGCCAGGGGATCATCTGCACCTATCAGCTCTGGACCATGTGATGGGAGAAGGCAGGAAGGAGGAAAACAAATGTAAAAGATTCTACTTTTTCTTCTCTCTACTATAGGTTCCTGTTCCTATACTCTACAGGACAATTTAATTAATACACTAGCCTGCAGAGAGAGGCTGTGGAGTCTCCCTCATTGGAGTTATTCCAGAACCATCTAGATGCAATCCCATGCAATCCCATCTAGGATGACCCTGCTTGAGCAGGAAGGTTGGACCAGATGACCCACTGTCATCCCTTCCAACCTTAACCATTTTGTGATTCCATGGTTCTGAGAAAAGGAGAACTATCTACAAGAGGCACTGAATTTGCTCAAGTGCTCAAATTTTTGTGAGCTGCTCCTAAAACAGGAACAATGACCAAACAAACATTTGTAAAATTAAGGGCGTATACCTCTGGCAGGGGCTTGGAAGTAACCCCATCTTGAAGAAGGCTCTAACAGGGACCATCTGAGTGCAACTACTATTTGAGGCATGTCTCAGAGCAGATGAGCCACTTACCTGATCTGTTCTTTCAACCCCCCTTTCCTGGAGCTAACGGTCAGAAAACATCGAGATTTTATGTAGGGATGACTGTCCTCAGTACACGGCAAAGGCAGGAGTCCAACTGAAACTCTCCCTTTGAGCCAAGCCAAGCCTCACTGCACAGATGGCTCCACACCTACCCCAGCAGTAAGACACAACTCCTCCATCTGCTGCAGACCACAGCTGACTCATGAACATGGCCTGGCTCATTTGCCAGCTCCTGGCAGAGGGGTACATGCCATTGACAGACACAAACACAGGGAGGCTAAAAGCACACCAGAGAGGCTGTGTCCAAACCACAGCAACTGCCCCTCAGCACTGAACAAGCCACGATGTGCTGAGTGAAGAACCATCAAGGCACAAGACCTCTCCCTCACTTCCCCTAGGGGAGGTATGACACACACACCATCATGACAAACACTGTAGCCACTACCTCTTATCACTGTGCTTCAACCTACCTCTACAACAACCTCCTCCGAGCCTCCAAAACAGCCTTTGCACCCTGTCCTTTTCCACAGGCTCTTCCTACTGCTGAGACTGCAGGCAGGAGCCCCACTGCTGTGCCAAGTTAAGGTCAGTACATCTAACTGATCCCTGCTCTCTTATGGACTGCAGCTAAATTCTGCATTTTGGCAGTAGAAAGGCAGTCAAAAGGTCTCTTTCCCTGGATTTCTGTATTCAGTCTTCTGTTTCACAGCATATATTCCTAGTGGAGGAATAGGAGTAAAAGACGAAATGAAACAGAAAAAACAAGACCTATCATCAGAATTACCACATCAACAGCCTCAACAGTTAAGAGTATATTTCCCAGGTGAACTTAATGAAGAACGCCACCTTAGATGTACCTAAATAAAGTACAGGATTTAAGTATCTCAGTAAGAATTTGGTACTAGCAATCACACAAGTGGTCTGGGTTAGCTCTAGATAGAGAGAGAAAACATGTCAAACACTGTAAAAGAAAAGAGAAATTGCCTAAAGCAAAATGTCAGCATCAAGAGTTCAACAGTTACTGATGTGAGAGCAGTAAATGCCAGTGCTTGGACTGGCTCTGTCTGAAGTGAAGCTGCTTTTTTGCAGCAGCAGCTTGTACAAAGGCATGTTGAAATGTACCATCCTGAGGGTGCGGCATCACACAGAACTTAACCCGTCATAACTGTGGTTTGCCTCCACAGGAGCAGCCATATATTGTCCACCTTGCTTCTACCCTCTGGCTGTGTGCTTCCACTCCAGACTTCCTATCGACTCCAGCAATCACACAGCTGGAGGGCAAATCAATGCCAGTTTGGCAGTGGGACACAAAGCCAACACTCAAAACTTGAAACAAAAGGATAGTTTTCTGCTATTTCAGTGAGCTGAGCTTACTCACTCTGTAGCCTCAGAAGGGCTAGAAAGGCACAAAAAGAAGGCACTGAACTTGTCATCTGATGGCATAGTAAGCTTCTTTTTGTGGTCATTTATTGTTTCCAGTGGCTTGAGTCATTCTTGATTGCCCAGATAAATGGAGTCATGTGATGTTCTCCACTAAGAACATGAAACCCAACACTCACCCAGCTGAGAGAAGCGAAAAAGTTCATCCTCGTTCTCTGTTGTATGGTCCACGTTGAGTTGAGTCACCTGCAGCCCATCCACCGTGGACTTGCATAGCAGTGCCCGATTGGTACCTGCAGTGGGAGCAGCGAGATGAGGCACCAGATAGCTCTGCTGTTACGAGCCAGAACATATCCAAATGGAAAAGGAACAGACAGGGAAATAAAGACAGAAGAGAAAGGCTCATGTACTGTCTCATCATGATCTCCAAAAAGTAGCCTTGCTACCAGCAGAGTAGGCCTGCTAGGCAGATATTCATCCAGACCTGAGCCAGTACCTCACCAGAAAATTCTCAATTTCTCAGTGAAACTGCACTACTACTCTCAACCCATTTTCTCTCTGTTCTTTGGTCATACACACCATCAGCCAACATCTGCAGGGATAGAGAGCCAGGCTGATTTCCAGTGCTCCTATAGGTAACAAGCATATCACTGCTTGGCCAGAGACCAAAGAAACTGTCCCCCCCATTCAAATTTCTTTTACTTCATAGAATTGCTACCACACTCATGGATGCCAATACTGAGCCACTGACAAAAGCCAACTCACCCACATTGGCAATGTAGAGCTTGTTGTTCAGAACGACGGCCACAATAGCCATGGCTCCTCCAGAGATCTCCTGCTCTACAACCTTTAATCTCTCCACAATCTTCTGGTACTGAGAAGGGAGCTGGTGGTGAGGGACACCCTGGAACCCAAAATGAGGAGAAAGCTTGAACGAGAGCACTTGTCTTGACATGTCCTAGCTTTGTGTCAAGCCTGTGCGAGACATACAATTTTTCGTTCAATCCTAGCAAATGACAGAACTTCAATAAGGTTCTGGAGAGGACAGTCCAGTGTACCTGAAGAATGGAACCCCTAACATGCAAATTTAAGGCCTTGTCTCTCATCTTCATCATATGGCTTTGTCCTGGAAGAGCCACATGTACAGCCTGACCTCCTCTCCATGATACACTCTGTTCCTTACTCAGATAACCACTGATGGGTCTAAGTAGTGCCAGTATGAACAATGGACACTCCGGGAAATGACCAAGGCGCTTGCTTCACTTTGTGCAAGCTCCCTGAGGAGAACCACAGAGAAGTGATTTTCACTTATAGCCTCCCTCGACCAAACCAACTAATATGCCTGAACCTCATCCAGCAATCTGGAGGGTGGGACCTCCAGCAATCTGTGGTTTTAAGATTGCATTACCTCTGGTAGCTGAGACTGCAGGCTGGCCTTCTCTGCCAAGGCATCATCAATGGACTCCAGGAAACTTCTTTCCACCACATCAAAAGCCTAAAAAAAGGCCATAAAGAGAAACTAAGCTCTTATCCAATGCCTATAGACCTTTGAAGCTACCCATTCCCACCTCTCTAAGACTGGCTCATAAGTATGGATGATAACTGTACATACAGACAATTCAAGGATCATTATATCACACTGAAACAATTGGGTTTCAGCACAACCAGTTTACAGCTCGTAAACACAACTTGCAACAACTCAAAACCATAAAAATTACATTCACAGCAATGTCAGAGAACTATCTGATCTCATGTGTCGATTTTAAGAACTTGCCTGTCACTCAAGAAAGAGCACTCACAATCCATCTCCCCATATATTAACTTCTCCCTTTCACTCATAGTCATTTTCACACGCTGACTTGTTCCTACATGTCCAGGGAAGAGTAGCTGCAGCTTCCTGGAGAGCTCTCAGCACGGTGCTGATGGAGCCAGAGGGACAGATGGGCATGAGGCGGGAGTGAAACAAAGCACTACAGATGATCAGGATGAGTGCAATTGTAACCATCGGCAGATGTTTCCAACCCACACAGAAACCAGATGCTGCTCCCTTGATGGCAAAAAGAGGAGGTGGGTAGTGTGAAAAGCAGGAGTCATTCCCACTTAAAACTACTTTACCTGCAGAAGAACTCGACGCACGTCAGCATCGCTGTGATCTGCATGTAGCTGGCCCAGCAGCAATTCTGCAGAGAGCCTCTGACCCACAAAGTTGGTGACCCGGTTGCCATCATAGCCATTGAAGACACCATAGAGGTAGCAGTTGTTCTCACTCCTGCCAAGAGGGCAGAAGCAAAGAGATCACAGATGTCTGTAAGACACAGACACAAGTAACAAGTTCCTCCAGACAACTACTGCATGCTCAGGCCCCACCCTCATCTTCTGACTCCTGTGTGACTTACACTTGCCCTTGTGCCTGCAGGAGTCTGTGTCCCAGGGGCAGCCCACTCACCTGAATTTTAACCAGTTATCCTCCAAGGGGTGACCCTCTGTCCCCTTGCCGTCTGCATTGTAGGAACGATTTGGAGCAGAGCCCACCCCAGAGAGATGACAGGATGGTAAGTCATCTGTCCAACTAGGCTGCTGTTCCTGGGGGACAGAAAGAGGAAAGAGACCACATAAACCCCAGGCAGCCTGAAGTGAAGATCCTGATCTAGTACAGGTTACAAGTCCAACTCCACCCTGCTCTCAACCGTGCTACCTCGGCAAACAGGGTAGCACACCACCCCAGCCACTAACTTCGTACTCCCATGCTGCAGAACACTGCCTCTGAAGCTGAGCTCTGGGCTGCACTTCGGCTCTTCCCAACAAGAAACCAAAGTGAAATTTGCATGGGAGCTTTATGCTCGATGCAGCACCCCTCTAGCTTAGCTATTGCTATGGTGAATCGGACCCTCACGCACCCGTGGCACGGGAGTAGAAGGATGCCCGCTGGAGTACTCATCCAGGACAAGGGGACTGCAGCCCACTATCAGGGAGACACCCCTGGGGCCGCCATCTCCCTCACGGCCTGCAGTCGCCAGCTGCCCCCTCAAGCAGCGGGGCACCCCTTATCCCGCAGCACTGGCACGGCCCCGCAGCCAGCTGCGGCCCCCCCGCGTTGCAGAGCGGCCGGTCAGCCCAGGGTGCGGATCGCTGACCACGCACGGCCCCCCCGCACTCTGGCGGCAGGGCAGCAACCCACCGCCCCGCCGAAGGAAGACCTCCCCCTTCCCACACGGCAGCGCGGGGGGCGGGTGAGGAGGAGGAGGCCCGGAGACACCCTCGCACCCACCTGGGGGGTGCGTGTGCGCGGAGGGGGGGAAGGTGCCACTCACACTCTGCAGCAGACTCCTCCTCTGCGCCGCCATCTTGGAGCAGGAGCGGCCGCCTCCCGCCCGCCCCCTCCGGCCCGGCGCCCGGCCCGCCCAGGCCCCGCCCCCCGCACTGAGGCGGTGCCGGGCAGAGCGCGGGGGTACCCCGCGGTACTCGGGGGGTGCGAGGCTTCCCTGTCGTTACACCTTCCTTCTTTACCAGGGGGAATGCAGACATCTCCGTTTCTTACCTATGGCCTTCAGTTGTGTGAGAAAGAAGCACCTGTTGGCCGCCACTGCCAGCGTGTGTGGGGGGAAGAGTGGCACGGTTGTGAGGATTATGGAATTCTCAATTTCGGAAGAGACCTTTAAGATCATCCAGTCCAACTGTCAACCCAGCACTGCCACTGTAACCCCTAAACCACCCAGTACCAGATCCAGACACCTCTTAAACACACCTGGGGATGGTGAATCCACTACCTCCCTGAGCAACCTATTCCAATCCCTGACCACCGTAACAGTGAAAAAAACAGCATCTAATCTGAGCCTCCCCTCTCTCAGTTTAAGGCTGTTTCCTCTATTCCTCTCACTGCAGGCACGGTAGAAGAGACTGGCCTCCACCTCACTACAGCCTCCTTTCAGGGAGCTGTAGAGAGTAATGAGGTTGCCCCTAAGCCTCCTCTTCTTGAGACTAAATAAACCCAGCTCCCTCTACCATTCCTCATGAGATATGTTTTCTAGACCTTTCACGAGCCTTGTTGGCCTTGGCTGGACACGCTTCAGCACCTCAATGTCCTTTTTAAAGTGAGGGGCCCAAAACTGAACACAGTACTCGAGGTGCAACCAGTTCTGTGAATCCTGGATCCTGGGAAATTGTGGGTGCCAGAGAGTCTTGAGGGAGCTTGGTGTTAAAATGGTTTTCTTAGCAGTGCATCATGTTCCAAACAACACCCCGGGAAGACCCAGCCCAGGTACCAGCTCTCAGCTGCATCCTGCCCCACAGATGCCACATGAGGCATCCATGCGTCTCAGCTTTGAGTCCATCTCCTGCCCTTTCCCACCCTCTTTTGCTGGCGGTAACAAGGACATAGTTGAACCATGCCCTCAGAGCAGTGATGGAAATGTGTCTAGAACAGCTGATGGGTGACTCTCAATATCCACCACACTTTGCAGCAGCTCTTGGTGATCTTGAGTCAGGCACAACAGCAAAATCACTTGTGTGCCTGCCTGAAAAATACAGACAGGGATCACTGATTTTGCTCTTCTTTAAAATCTTTTTTAGGCAGACACAGGCTGTTTCCATTGAATCAGCTCAGCTGGAGCAAGAGAGAAGACACAAGATCCATTCTCACCACTTCCTTAGCATTATAAGTTATTCGAAGAGCCCTCCAGGAGTGTAAGTGGCATTGGCCAGCAGCCAGGCTGTGGCAGAGGGGAGCTTGGGGAAGAGCGTGTGTGAATAGTGGCTGAAGGGGCTCCAACATGAGAGATGTCCAGTTTCAGTCATGGGTAGCAGTGCAGTTGGGGTGAGGTAGTCTTGACTTCCAGTGGTGGCTTGATACTCTTTTAATGACATCTTTGTAGCAGATATAGTTGATTCAGATGCACTTCAGAAATAATTGCCAGTTAATTAACCTCATTCTATGGAACGATGGTTTTTGCTGCAGGGGATTCTGCGGGAGGATTCCAGCTTCCTTTCCTGTAAATCCTTTGTCTATGGTTTTGTTACATCTCTTTCTTCCAAATATATAAAGATTATTGAGCTTTCCCTTTCACACAAGACTCGCAAATACACAGCCATTCAAGCAGAGTTAGGTACACAGGCAGAATTACTTTTTTTAAAGGTTATGTTGGGCAAAGATAGAAGAAAATGCTAAATTTAGAACCTTGGGTCTGCAAACAAGTTTCCTCATGTTTAGGCTTCTGTATAAGCTCGATCTCACTGATGTCATTTGGAGTATTCTTGTGGATAAAGCTGTGAATATGTGCAAATAATTATAGGAATGGGTCTCAAATCTGTATTACAAGTAGGATGCTCAGATTTAGTACTGACAAAGATTTGTTTTCTTACCAGTATCAAGAAGAATTCCTGGTGCTGCAGAGAAATGCATAGCCCAGCATTGTCCATGTCATTAAAAAAAGCTACAGGCAAGTGTCTTTGCTTTAAAACATGATGACACTTTTTCAGCATTGCAGCAGAAGCTTATGGTTATTTAATGTCATTGAAGGATGCAGTAATGCACCTTGATGAGCAGTTGGACCCTGTCCTTGCTCAGAGCATCACTGAAATCAGCAAGGCTTCGGATGTGCTCAGAGGCTGCCAGTGTGCATTGCATTGCAGGACTGGGAATTTAGGAGTCACTTCTGTCTTCTTTTATCCATAAGAGAATCCTTTTCAGACCCACAAGAGCAGTCTGTGTGAGGATATGATAAGGCAAAATGTGAACTCAATGAGAACAAAACAACCTTCCTAAAGATACAAGATAGAAAAGCTGACACTTTCCTTGTTTGTACAATGGCTTGTCACCTCTTGCAGTTAAAAATGTGTCCTGTTCCTAATTTAAATATCTGGCTTCCGCTTATAGTCACTAATCTTTGTCACTCTGGTTTATTTTTTTCTGCCAGTTTGGGCTGGAACATAGACCTGGTGCAAAGCATTTTTTTTTTTCTCGGTGAAAATAGTTGTGCCAGATTCTGTCTGGATATTCCTGTGGTTCTGTCACTGAGTTTCTGCCCTAACTTTGAGTTAGGCAATTAACTACTTGGCCTGGAAAAAGAAGTGAATAGCAAAATTTAGCAAATGAGGCCATTTGCAATATTAAATGCATGTTTGTCCAGCATTTCACAGTCCTCCAAAAGAAAGTGCTGCTCCATGAATGTCTCCTCACAGAGACTGAAAGCTTTATGCTGCACTTGGGAGATGAAGTACTGCGTTTTTGTTGGCCATATTGGCCAAGCTTATTTCATCTTTCACTTATGCCTCTTACTTTCTGCACATCCTCTCAGAAATTACCATGCTGTATTTCCATGCAGCCAAAATCTCCCCAGGAATGCAGGGTATTGGTCATTGAACCTCACCATCCATGCACAAGTAACTGAATTATATGATTCAGTGACTACCAGATATACAGCTCCCTCTCTTCATATTCAACTCCCACATTTCTCATTCCTCTCTCTCTCACTCTCTCTCCTTTTGTAATTACTCTCATATTTTCTCTGTCCCCAGCACTAGGGATTATACACACTGTATTTCTGGTGCCAAGCTGTACTACTGCCTTCCTGTTTTGACTGAAGTTTTCTCTGCAGGAAAGGAAGAAGCATGGTCACTACTCAGCTGCTGGATAAAAGATGAACAGCATGACTGAAGAACATGCAATGGGGAGCAGGGAGCCTGGGGCAGCCCCAGTGCAATGCTTTTGTAGGCTCTTGGAAACTGTACACAATGGGAAGCATATACAGGATCACTGACAGAAGCCATCACATCATTTACTTTCTCTCTACTGATCATGTGTGAGATATGTTTGAGGAGATTTTCTTTTTCTGCCTCATGTTAATGATAATGGAGGCTGGGGATGGAAAGGAAAGACATTATTTTTTGCAAGGCTTGCAGAAGCTGATAGGACAGAGTCAGCTTTCCACACTGGCTCTGCTCCTACAGCAGAGAGAAAGGGATGGTGGAGGGGGTGGTGCTGTAAGTCCTCACCCAGCTCCACCCTGAGGTCTCCCCATCTACCTCTATCAACTTCAGCCTGATGCTTCTCGCAGGCACAGGTGTCCTACTATTCCTCACTTCTCTGCAGGCCACTGTTTCCAGGCCTGCTGGACTGGCAATGAACTAAGACAGGCCAATAGAAAGAAAAGGTATTAAGAAAGCTGGAAACAACAGCTTACTTCCCCCAGCACCCTCCAAAGAGTTGAAGAGGCAACATGGAGAGCTACTGCCAGAGGAAGAAGGAATGATGAGGGAGTGCTGATCCCCCCGAGTCAGAGCCAAATATCATTGCAAAACAGAGTTTATGCAGAGCTTTAGGCCAGCTGGATCTTTGAGGGAGGGAAATGGGGTTGTTTCAGTTGTGCCAAAACATATAATTTTACTGAATTCCTTGACACTAAACAAAGTCTCATCTCCGTGAGTCCTAGGACTATGTGAACTTTTAAAAAAAATCCCAGTTTCTTGATGTCACAGTTGCAGGGAGAAGCTTCAAAACATGACTCATAAGTGCTTGAAATACCAGAAAGCAAAATTAAGGAGATTTCAAATGATTAGAAAACAAACTAGTAATCTTAGAGTCTTACTCATCTGAAATGCTTGCTTTTGGAAACATCGTGTCTCACCAGTTTTTGACTCCACTTGTTGCCAACGCAGACATTTGACTTTCTGTGGGCACTGTTATCTCCATAACACATCCACCCCAAAAGCTGTGCCTGTAGGAAGGGTCTTGTCCAAACAAAGATTAATCATGAAACAGATGGGTCAGTCCATCAACACTTTTGAATACAATTTGATGTGCAGCTACAATGTGTGCTTGGGGACAGTTGTGTCCCCAAGCAGAGAGACAGTTTGGAGGACTGGGTAGAGCCTGTTCACTGTCACGTGCCTCTTGCTTACTGTCCTCAAACCCCACAAGGGTTTGGGAAATGTGATACTCGGGTACTTGGGTGACAGATTCATTACAAAGGGATGAGAAGAAAGCTTTACCTAAGCATTAATGAAGGATAGGATTTTGAGTTTCGTTTTTCTTGCAGAGCCTGTTGAAATGGGATCCTTATCAGTGGTGGGCTACCAATCACTGATGCTGTTGGCAATGCCCCGAGAGCTCATTTTCCAGAATCTGATTGTGTTTTCAAAAGGTGCACTACACCAGGCACCCAAGCAATTGTCACACATAGATGAATAGAGGGGTAAAGACACATCAAAGGACTAAACAGATCTGCTTCCCCAGCGTGGAAATACAGGTGTTTATTTTCATATAGTTTTGTATCCTATATTTCTGACATTCCCCTTCCACCCCTCTATTGCCACATCTCTTTCACAATGAGAATCCACTTCTAACATGGCATGTCAGTTTCCTTGTGTTTTCCTACTGATTAGGTAAGAGACACTTGGTGGTGTGTGTGATTTGACACTTAGATCAAGTAAAACAAGTAACCATTAGCTCATCATGAAACATCTCAATAAGGGCAGTTCTTTTCTTTCTTTAGGTCTCTTTCCTCCATTCAAGCCACTGATTGTCACTAACCTTGATGGCTTGGCCATGGAGGAGCACAGGAGCCAATGCAACTTGTAGCAAACCAAGCTAAAAAAGCCATCCCTCCCCAAAGAAGAAAATCAGACCATTTTTTTCCCATATAGTTTGGTTATTTTGAACATCATAACTTTATTGAGACACCAGTAGTTACCATCTTCACTTTGTTAACCACAAATATATAGGACATTGTAAACACAGGTGCCGAGGTGGCGGGGTTTGCTGTAGTTGAATTTCAGAACAGACAGGGGCAAGGGGAGGGGGAGGAGGGGTGAAGGGACACTCGGGCTTAGACAAGACCACTCAAGAGGATCCTGTATGCGGCAGGCCATCCATGAGTCATCGTATATACGTATATATGTATAGCTTTATATTATACATCTTTTTAAATATATATATATAATATATATACTATACACAGGCAGTAAAATGTGGCAGGGGAAGGGGCAGGTCAGCCCAGGTGGTGTTACAAATGCCACGCAGGCAGCAGGGAGTTGTCGGGATGGATGGTTTGAACTTGCTGCATGAGGTGGCCTCACTGGGCTCCTTGCCTTGTACCTGCTCTGGGGACTAGAGCTGAGACTCCTGTGGGAACCACCCTTCAATGCTGCCTTCCCAGGTCCTCCCAAGTGCTTTTGAGGGAGCAGGGACAAAGATACCTCCTCCCCTGAGGGAACTGCCAGGAATAATGCAGAGAGGAAGGGTGTGTGATGAGGTGATGAACAGAGTGGTGGTGAGGATATGGGTGAGTGGGGGAGGGGGACACCTCAGGAGGCTGAAGCCACAGACAGATTTGGGGCAAAGTTTCATCATCTCTTTGCCCTTCACAGGAAACAGCCTCTGTTTCCACAAAACAATCTCTTACTTGGGGGCTTCATAAGATAAGAAGACATCAAGACACCATTGTTCCCAACAGGGGTGCATAATCCTCTGTAATCTGAACAAATGGCAGTGGGCAAAGAAAGCCACCTTATCAGTTTTCTTATACAGCCTTCCCTCTGATCTCCTAATCTCTAGAGTGGGGCTGATACCAGCCACATTTAGAATATAAAAGGGACATGTTCCAGCCAGCTGCTCAGGCTTTGCCTATGATCACCTTATCAGAAGAGCCTAAGATAATATAACCAGCCCTTTGGGTAGATCTGTATGTCTCAGCTGCAGAACTAGCCAAACGCCACTGGAAATTGCATTTTGTATTTTAAAGAGCTACATGCAAACAAGGAGACTCCCATGCCCAGGTCTGTTAATACCAGCCCTCTATTGCATAGGCTGAAAGCACATCAGCCCAAGTAGAGTATGTCTTCTGCTACGAGCAAAAGCAAGAAGCCGTCTGAGTGTCTGCTGTTGTGTCCCCTGACATACCAAGGCCTTTCCTACAATACAAATCAGGGACAGACTGATGAGTAGTAACCCAGGATGAAGCCTCCTGGCTCATCTTACTGAAGTGCTGGCTCTGAGGGGAAAGGTCATTCCTGCCTCAAGCCCATCTGAGCCCATCAGCTGGTTACATGAGGGAAGTGAGCCAAAGACAATAAAGAAAATCTTGCTCATTAGTGAGCCCCAAATGGTGTTTAGCCATCTATGTAATTCTGATGAGAGAGGGGGCATGTAAGATGCTCGCCACACCCCAAAACAGAGCCCTAGGGTGACCTCCTACATGTTGTCTGTACCTCTTCTTATGCATCTCATCCCTCACTGAGGAGAAGAGACAGAGGTGATAGGCAGTTCCATCCAAAAGGTACAACACATTTTTGTCCTGAGGGCTGGTTATTTACATCCTCCTCCTCCTCCTCCTC
>VYZS01089779.1:0-11667 GCA_013400695.1 Neodrepanis coruscans | reverse complement strand
GATTCTATGGAGAGCAGGAGAGAAGAATGTACCATGAGCTTGCAGAGCTCCAGTGCTGGCCATGCCCTCACCCGTGCCCTGGTACCACTGCAATTCCTTACCATATCCTTCAGCATATGGGGAGACCTGACGAAGACTGAGATGACCTGTAAGAAAAGCAAAAATGAAAGGGTGACTAGCCCTGTCAAGTAAAGGCCTTTTCCAATGCCTGATGGCATTTTTGAGAAAAAAATAAAATTAAAAATGTGCAATACCTTGTCCTTCTCAAAGTGAACCATGTCACTGGCACAGGGGACTCTGCCTTTATCCCAGTTGGAGGCGGTTTCAAAATTGGTGTTAGGTACCCACTGCTTGTACGTGGCAGCGACGGCATCTGGGAGGAGCAGAGAAACCAGTGTAACCCAGTCCATTGGAGGCACTGTGAGCCCTCTCTGGGATGCTCTTTAGGATGGCTTGGCCTTTTTGGGCCATATTTGGGGATTTTCCACCGGACGCCAGCTGAACAGTCACAGCCCTTCTCTGCATAGGAGACTTTTTTTTTTTTGGCTGGGTGATGGCTTTTACCCACCCAGATAGGAAGAGGGACAAACACCTGGCAGGCAGAAGGAAGGCAGGAAAGTGTCCTGCAGGCAAAGGGCAAGAATAAACATCTACCTTGTAGTTAAGCATTCCTTGCAGTGGGTTTTCTGTCACTCAGACTAATTAAATGAGATTCCTCAGCCAGAGGACACACAGGACTGGCAGGACTATGAGGACAGGGCACGAGTAGAAATGGCATTTGCTACAGGTCATGTAGCACACAATATAGGTGTTTGGGGATGGAGGGGGAGGATTCAGTGGTGTACTGCAGCCTGAGGCATCAACAGATTGGGAAATAGGGTTCTTCCCCATGGGGTTTGCTGGGATGGTGGTGGCCCTGCTCATAGGTCCTCAAAGGAATGAGCCTGCTGGCCAGGGACATGATACAGCAGAAGGGGTTTTCACCCTGACCTGCCCTGTTTGCACAAGCACAGCAGAGCAGCCTCCTGACCTGACTGCCCAGGTGTGGCTGGAGGATGCACGTTGAGGTGAAGATGAACCTCCAGCAGCCTGAATTAAACGGCTTCAGGCAAGTAGAGTTATGAGACAAAGAAAAAAACACCCAAACCAAATTAAAAAAAAAAAAGCCTTTACCATTATAGATCCCAGTAAAATACAACATACATAGAATGCCAGCAGTGGAAGGGACTAGGGCACTAGAAGCGGGGTGAAAAGGGGTTACACACACCCTCCCCAGCCCGGCCTGGGTAGAAAGTGGGGTTCTGAATGACTCCAGCTGATGGAGGGAGGTGCACTGCAGAAAGCCTGGACCCAACTTCTCTAAATGTGTCCCTTCCAACTTAGAATATTCTGATTCAAGATTAAGAAATGATGGGGAGGGATGTGACTGCAGAGCCTTTATCATCACACAGCCATTGCCCTGGGGTGTAATTTACACAGTCTGATTCTGCTGAGACCATTTGCTGTCCGTAGCCATCTTCAGATGAACAGGAAACCATCTATTTTTAACTGGAATGAAAGTCCTAATGTAGGAACGGGGGCTGGAGCCCAGGTGCAAGGTGCAGAGGGGCTCCCCCAGCCTCACACGAGGCTGTGGTAACTGCTTTAGGTATCTGAAGAATCTCTCAGGCAAACACGCCCCTGCCGTATGATCTTTAAAACCCACCGAGCAAGGAAAAGACACTAACAACGGTAAGAACAGGAGCCAAGCAGCTGCTTGCAGTGTTGTGGGCACAAACACCTTGCTGGCACAGAGTCGAAAAGAGCTTAAGAAAGGAAAAAGCCCTCAGAAGGGAACGGCAAATTGTTCTGTCCCTGCTGCGACTGACTCGCGTGCCTCCCGCCTGGGAGGCTAAGGAATGGAGAGGTTAAACCTCCAGCCAAAAGGCTCAGCCAGCCCCATCGCACACATGCCTCACGTCCCGCAGCTGCGGGCTGCTGTGTCAAGCGACCTCACACCACAGCACACCGTGGAGATGGCTCTGTATCCCAGCCGGCTGCAGCCTCCGGCCGCAGGTTAATCTTCTGGTGCAAAGCCTTTTGATCCACGCAGCACCTCCAATGCATTCCTGCACCCTCCTCGGCCCTGGAAATATCACTCTACTATTTAATCAGCCCTGTCTCCCGGGTAGCGCAGTCCTTGAACATCAAAGCAACATACATATTCAACAGGGAGCGTGTCCTGCGGCGCAGCGCTGCTGACTTCAAATGAGAGGAAGAGCAGGCACCATACGGCTCTCCTTACTCCCCTGCCTCATTCACGCAGCTCTGTCCGGTTGGAAATCCCTTTTGTCCTCTGCGTTACAGATAGGCTTGAAGTGACAGAGCCTGCAACTCTGCTCCAAAACACGACTGCCAAGAGCACACCAGAAATGGGGAAGTCGCCCAGCTGTCACCCCTGCTCACCACGACGGCTGAGTCCTGGACGTACTCACCAGGGAGCAGCAGGATAGCGAGGAAGAAGAAGAGACGCTTCATCTTGCAGCAGGCTCCCATCCCTCGTCTCCGCGGCCCCTGCCCCGATGGACTTTGCACCCTCTCCAGGGGCACGTGATGGGCTCAGCCCGGAGGAGGCTGTTGGAGAAGGGATTAAACCAGTATGGGAGGCAGGTTTCCACTACGCACCAGCTTGCTCTATTTCAGAAGCCGGCTTGCACTCAGGTCTTTTCCCAGTCTCCCTGTTTCCTCGGTATCCACGGGGAGCCTAGGAAGGACTCTCAGGAAGGAGTTGGGGCAGCAATATTGGGGGTCCTCGCCAGTTTGGCTCACCAAACCTCGCCATCCATCGACCCTACAGCCATCCAGGTCCAACTAAAACGTGGCGAGGGCGAGCACACAGCGTACACATCCCGCTCCGCTCTCCCCTGCTGAACAACAGCTACCTTGTAATTACTCATAATGGCTCCATGTATGTTCAATTAGCTCTCCTGGAAGGGAGCAGCTTCCAGCGACGACTTGTAATTGTACTTTGAGCAGGAGCTAATGTGCTCATTACCCAGCGCACGCAGCGGCAGCGCCGGCACAGCCCCACGCTGCTCCGGGGGAGGCTGCTGGGTGTTGAATGGCGCTGCTGGCAGTGCCATCAGTTGGTGTGGATGCAGGAAGAGGAGGAGGAAGTTCGCTCTCCATGTCCTCTGCCCCAGCACGGAGCAGTGCTGCATGCCAGTCCAAGCCCATGTTTTTAACTAAGGGTAGTTAGGAACAGAAAAAGATGGAGGGAGAGCAATGATATCCTAGGAAGGACAACATAAGGTTGGTGACAGAGGCCCGCTCCCAGGGGAGAGTTGGGGAACTCAGCAGTCCTTCAGCTGACACTGGTACCAGTAGCAGGGAGAGGACAGAAGATTTGTGACTGCAGGAGTTTACTGAGGGTGAAAGAGAAGACTGGAGAAGTGCTTGGAAGGGACATGGTCTTGTCCTTCCATGGTCTTGTGTCACAGGCCACAAGAAGCTGTGACCTGACACCAGCAATGGTTTAGGAATGCAGGAGGGGAAAGCAAACCATCTTTATCCCAACTTTCATGCTCCCCCTGCTTCCTAGCTTCCAACTTGGCAGACTGGGGGAGAGTGGAGACCGGGAAGCCATCACTCCTGGATAATCTTCTCTCCATCTCCCAGAACCTTAGCTCACTTGGTGCCATTTCCCACCTGTGCTGCAAGCACAGGAGTGAGAGGAGCCATAAGGCTCCAGTGCCCAGGATGCCCTAGCACAGTCCCAGGTGATGCACCATGTCCTGCAAAAGAACATGGAGGTGTCCCTGTTTGGAACTCTGCCCCTGCCTGAGTCATGAGTGTGGGACACAAACTGCCAGGAGAAAAAGCTCCTGAGCAGCAGCTCTAAGCCTGGGCACCAGCCAAAACACAGTCAGCACTTTCTGTGTAGGGAGCTCAATGCTGAGAGATGTCCTCGAGGTGAAAGGCTCCTGCACTCTAATTACCACTCACAAATCTCTCCTAGGGGACTCTCGGAGTGAATGCTAGCTGCAGTGAGATGTCTTGTATTTTAATAGAGGAGGGAAAAAGTATAAATCGTAGATACTCAGCAATAACAGCTTGGAGTGGAGAAAGGACTGCAGTGTGCAGAAGGCAGGTGCATGCTTGTCTATGGCTTCAGCATCCTTCAGCACAGCCAGGGTGGGCAGGAGGGGAGAACCCTTTCATGGTACCCTGTGCAAAGAGCAATGCCACAGCCCCTGAAACCCAGTGTTGGGAGGTGCTCCACACCCTTAGTTTTATTTTGTGTACCATGCAACTCTTGCTTCTCTGTGTTGCTTGTTCAGCGTCTCCAGTCCCACCAAAGCTGATACTTGATTTTAAATGACCAGGATTCATCTGGCAAGCAGGCAGAGGTCTAAAATCCCCAATCTGCCCTGAATCCATCCAAGGGCCCGTGAAATCTGTCTTGAGGATAGACAGCCCCTGCTCCTGGTGCTCCAAAATTAGGATAGGACAGGACAGGGCAGTGACAGAAATCCCAGCAAAGCTTCTGTTACAGGGGCCAACTTCTCACTGCAGTATTACTGCTGGGAGTGAGGGGACAGAATAACCCGGCCTTTGCTGCGGATCTCTCCCCAAGGCTAGGGTACGCTCTTTTCCATCCTAAAATGCTGCTGTGCCTCAGGACCAGGCAGGCACAACAGAAGGCTGCACAGGAGCGAGGTTTGGATCAGGTGGTTATGGGGAGAGTGAAACAAAGATGAAAGGATAAGAGAAAACAGTCACTGGAAATTAAAGCAGCTGCCCTAATGCAGAGATCATGACATTTTATTCCTTGCTGCCCAGCTGTCCTTCTGTTCCCCAGTGCTGGCTGCCTGCATTGCCCCTGGAGAGGGCGAGCACATTGCCACCACGGAGGGGAAGCAGCAGCACACAATGGATGCTTGACCTTCCCAGCACTGAGCTATAAACTGGTATCAAAGCCAGAAACACTGTTCCCCTTAAGCTGCAAAGCCACCTCCTCAAGCCCATCACTGACGTCCAGCATTTCTCAGAATTTCCCTGTTGTACAACTGCATCTCACCACTTAAAATGGTCGTAGCCTGCAACACAAGGTACTTCACCAGTTCCAGCATTTTGCATCTGGAATGGGAACCCAGGGCTTGAGCATGAAGCAATGATGACTGTGGTCACCCCACACATGCAGACATTCCCTGCAGCCCTCCAAACAGCCAAGCAGCAATAGCACCCTCCCGAGAAAGTAATCAAGTGCACGGAAAAATTATTCCATGGTAAATATGTTACATGCCACTGTCCCAAACAGAGGGGAGAGGGCAGAGGCATGCCAAAAACTGGCTCCAAACACCCAGTGCTGAAGCTACCCCCCTGCGGGGGCTGGGCTGTACCCAGGCACATAATGTTTACCAATTTCCTTGGCACAGTGTGACATTGCTTAAGGTTTGAACATGAAGCTAATTCTAAGTAAATAGGTAGAAGTGCCCTGGCAGGTGACAGGCCCCCTAGCTGTTACATCTCATGGCTACCCTCAAAGTAGGCAGACCCTAGCAGCAATCAGATAAAATCCCCACATGGGATTTCCTTTAATTTAAAAAAAAAAAAAAAAAGAAAATTATAAAGTCTTGTGTGCAACAGCATAATCTATACAGCCAGAACCAATTCGTAGTGGTAGAGCAGCTTTGTGTGCTGCCAGGAGAGGCACTGCCTCATTTCAGGGCTGGTCAGGAGGTAAAGCTGAATATCCAGTCAATCCATGGATTTAAACCCTCTTTGGAGCTCCACATTAGCTCAGCAAGAGGAAGTTACCCAGTGCTTTATAGGCCTCAAACAGCCACACAGTCACCTTCCCCTCAGGGTAGAAAGGCAGGAGAAGTCACCAGAGGGGATCACATTTGATCCCAGAGCTATCTGGAAGACACACTTCAACTCACTCCTTATCTTGTAGTGTAAAGCAGAGGAACAAGAGATTCCCACTAGGAGTGGCTGCAGGGAACAGTATGGAGCAAGATCTGTGTGGATGTAGGGATGTGAGCAACTGGGTTTGCTTGTCAGCCCTGAGCCCATGTCACACTGCACACTGGAACCAGCACATTCTATCCAGCCCTATGCAGAGGTGAGATTGATTTTTATCCTTGAAGGACTGAATGCCAGTAATTAGCCATTGCTATCTACCCTGGGACACCTGCAGAAGGGGTCATGGCTGGGGACAGGCTCACACCTCACCTGTGTTCCTGGGGGGCTGATGGCACAGGGTATGGCAGATGCCATTTCCACTAGCCAGGTAGAAATATCTGGTAGAAATCCAAATAATCTCTTCTGTGAAGCTTCTGCATTGTCACAAAACAGCAATTGAGTGTCCACAGCAATGTCTGCAAACAGTTCCTGCCTCTAATTGCACAGACATGCTGCCAAAACACACACTTCTACCAGCTGCAACTGGTACCACCAGATGTGCCCGACCGTTGCTTATCCCAAGGTGCAGCCTGCGTGGTGGAAGTCAGTCCCTGTGTTTGCCAGCCTGGATGGTGGGAATTCAGGTCCCAGCCTGGGCCATTCCCCATTCTTGGGAGACTACAAGACACACAAGAGCACACAGTAAGATCCAGTATTTACTGCCAGAGGACAACACAAAGGAGCAGAGATCTGAGTGGGCTCAGCCACATTTTCCAACGTGGTCAAGGGAAGACACTTGTGTTATCACCTCTCTGGGCAAAAAAAGGACAAGCCAGACACGTTACTCAACAGTGACAGCCTCCAGGGCTCAACTCAGGCATGCAGGAAGGAACTGCACAACTGATTCATAGAAAACTGGCGTTGAGAAATGATGGGGGAAATCACCTCTTTCACCATTTATTTTGATCTCTGGATATTTCCCTGTTCCTCAGACAATTCCAGGACTTAGTCACATCGAAGCAGGCAGAGAGCAGGACGTATGTCCATATGCAGGACTGAGTGTTTTCAAAACTTCTGACTTCTTACCAGGCAGCAAACAAACTCAAGGCTTAAAACTCTGGCAAACCTCCCCAAAAATTTTCCCTCCACTGCAGTTCTTGCAAGAGGTGGCCTCAGGAGCAGATCCAGGCTCAAGCAGTGTTTGTTTCTGCCAGCACCCTCTGTATCCCAGGAGTGCAGTTCTAGGGATAGCACAGGCTGCTCTTCCCCAAGAGGACTGTGCTGTGGAGCATGAAAAGGTGGTGAACTCCCTTGTCATCTTGATGAAGTGGGTTACCTTCCAGCAGAGATGTGAAGATCTTCAGGTAGCACAGACTCAAGTGCCAACCATGGGAGTATGATCAGAAAAGTGATGAGCAGGGCAGCGGATGCTGGAGCATCCAGAGAGTCATGAACAGTGACTGTTCAGTAGCAAAAGGAAACATCCACCTCAGCACATCCTGCATGCAATGAGGATGGTGTGCTGCCTTCTCTCGCCATGCTCACCTTCCTGCATTAATCTTTTGTCTGGTGTCCCCAGCTCATCAAGAAAAGGCACTTGTCCGCCCAGCATTTTCACACAACCTGCTGCAAACACTGGTATTGGCTGGCCAGGTCGTAGTCAGCTTTCTGGTGCTGGCAGCACAGTGGTGGCTTTTGCCAGACACCGCAGTCTTCTCTCTGAGCACAGGAAGGACATTCCTGCATTGCTAAACCCAGTATTACCCCTACAGTGATGTGAAAGAAAGGAAATTGAAATTTCAGTAAGAAAGGGGTGGGAGGGATGGTAGGGAAGAAGAAACAGAAGGACAGTGTGGTGCTCAGTAGAAGCAGCGTGCTTCATACACCACCCCTGGGGATCAGGGTTTTCATCACCAGGCTGAATCTGAAACGTGATGGCAATATTATTGCTCTGCTCATATCAGAGCAGTGTGTTGCTTTTCTGGACTGCATCATGTTCCGCGATTTCAAACACACACCTGAAATGCAGTTCTGAGTTGAGAAGAATCACTAATGACACTGGAGAAGAAAAAATAACAAATCTGTATCTTTCGCCATTCAAACCATGCTTCGATTCTCCCACACCTCTTTGGGAAAGCAGTGTACCACAAATGCAGGAAAAGCCATTTCAATTATTTCTACTCTATTTGAGCAGAGGCACTGAAGTTAGAATGAACACCATTACCTGGTTTATTCTAGCAAGTGCATGGAAAATAGGACTCAGAACAAGGTTATGGCAAATTAGGTGTGCAGAGGATGGGAAATTCCACAGTAAGATCTATTGGGGGTGTGTGCAAGTACAAAGCACTGAACAGCCAATGCCCAATGTGTTCACAGAGGAGAAAAGATGCACCAAGGGCATCTGCAAGTCAACAGCAGTCATTCAAATTCACAGCACACTGTGTTTTTTTAAAAAATATTATTTCCTACTTATTTATTTTTCCTTTAATAACATAGTTTAGCATTTCAGAGTTCGGCATTCTACACTCTTACACACTGTCCTTGTTTATTAGCATTTAAACACAAAAAGACATAGCAAGACCTCCAAACACAAATAAATACAAAAACACAATATACAGTAAACTGAAATACAACATATAATAATGCTATTGGGAAATTAAGACATGTTGCTAATTCCTTTTTTTATTATTATTATTTTAACAACATGGTTATTGCTGAGCAATAAATTATACATTTTAAAGTTGTTTTTCCCCCTAAAAGAAAAGGACGAGAACCACTGGTTACCAGATCACTTGCACTGTATCCTTACAGCTATTGATAATTAAGACAGGCAGAATATACACAATCAAATGAGGCTGGCCTTCTTTGGTCTTTGTTTTTGATCATAAAACTGAACACAAGTGTACCGTTCACTGAAGAGTATGAGATTAAAGAAATGGATACACAAGTTTCAAACACATTAATTTGTACATTATTCTCAATCACTGATGTCTTTTCCATAGATAGTTCTTACAGAATTTCTTGGAAACAAATGTCAGCTTTAGTTTTCCCAATTATTATGTTGTTCAACGCATCTTAAAGGTTATCCTACTTGTCTAAGAGAAACGGACCTACATTTAGCCCATCATCTCCTAATGGGGTATTTTTCACAGCTCTCTAGTCACCACTAATTCATTGGAGTTTCATACCTTGTAGAAAAAATCCTGAACTTCCCCATTTTTTTTCTATAAAACTGAAAAAAAGTCCCAAACCAAACAACAGCTCTAAGAAAAACATAATAGGTGGATTACACGATGCATCAGCGACGATGGAAGCTTGTACCTTCCCATTCCACAAGTACAGATTACACAACTCTCTGCCAGTGATGCAGGTCATAGTTGGAAGATGTGTCCTTTCAGATGCGAGCTATATTCAAATACAAAGCTCGGAACACTATGCAAGAAAATGACCTTTACGAATGATAATGCTGGTTTATCTCAATAACCCTTAGACAGAGTCAAATTTTATCACTACGCTTCGCACTGCCAGCAATGGAGCGTGTGAACACCGGCATCACTAAGAAGTTAAAAAGTCCTTGCAGAACTGGCAACCAAATTAAAAGCTTAGTTCCAAAGGACCAAAAACACAAACACCACAAAGAGACAACAAACCCTTCCCCTAAATGGGTAGGTTAGTAAGCCACAGAGTTGGGATCCACATTTGAATTTCACATCAAGTCTAGGATGTTTGGATCCAGGGTTTTGGTTCAGGTGCTTCTCTGTGAAATTCAGAACTTATTTGAACCCTAAGGAACTAATCCTAACTTGGAGGGAAAAAAAACTGAACAAACACAGCCTAGTATCTACATTAACATCATGAAATGGAAGACAGAAGCTGCAGTCTTGACCATAAATTAGAAGAGAAACAGGAATAGTCAGATCCCTTATGTGTTGTATATCTCTACTCTTCTAAATCTTAAGAGGATGTCCCTGAATCAGCAATCCAAAGTTTTCCACAATCTTCCTATCTGGTGCTTCTCAGCAAAGGCCTGGATTAAGAGGCAGGAAAAAACAATTAAGCCCTCCAGATTTTGGTTTACAGAAAAAGGGAGAAAGCCCCACAAGAAAGAAATGGTCAGTCACACTGACTGGTAGAACAAAGATAACCCACTTCACTGTAAAATGGTATTCTCCCTCCTCAGCTAAGAGGAACATTAAATGAGACTTGTTTTATTAGGTGATTCTGAACAAACAGAGCAGGACACACATTTGCTGCTATTACTCACACTAATATGCTGTGCTGGGCTTCCACTCTGCAGGCTGTCAAAGCACTGCCAAGCAGCAACCCATGTCTGGGCCACCACACATGCACAACCCCAAATCACGACAGCTTGTATGTTTAATTCTAGCCCTTACTGTCCTGATGTGGGTCTTCAGGGTATGTCAACTTGTTTTTCGGTTCCTTTAAGGGAGAAATGTATTAAAAAAGTAAAACCTAGTGATTTGGAGATAACACTAGGGAACTGGAACCTCTCCTTCAGTCCTGGCTCCAGATTCTTTTTGTGACTCTGGACAAGTCACTTCACATCTCATCCTTGATTTTCTTTTTTCAGAAAAGACAAATAGCACTTGATGTACACCGTACACGGTATTAAAAACTATTCTCAGACAGATTAAATTGCCAAACCAATCATTTTTATTGCAGTAGCTATGACTTCTAGGTCAACCAGAATATCAAGGTATTGACTGAACAGGACAGGAATTCCAGGAAGAGGTCCAGCTGCTTTTTATCATCTTTTGTTCCCAAATTAGAGGAAAGAATTTGCAATTAAAAAGTTGCCCATCACTATGGTTGTTTAAAATACAGGAATCTCCAAATTATAGGAGCATGTGGAAGAACATGTGTCCTTAATTACATTTCAAGGTCTTCAGAAAGGCTAAACAAAGTTTTTGCTACATACAGGTCTTCAAACCTGGAAGATATGAAACCAAAATTTGCCCTTAGCCAAGATCCTCCCTTAGCAGCAGCAAGTTACATTTGCACCAATTGATCAAGTATAACTTGGAGGAAGGGTTTTGTTTCATCACTTCTACATAAAGGAAAGACTTTGCATATATATGCACATGCAGGTCTGTGTGTATATGTATGTACCTACACACATAAAAATTACAGAGCAAAAACTAAGAGACTAGGTATGCAATCCAAGAATCCCCTCCCACCCTCACCTATTTGTGTATTTGCATAGTTAAATCATATCAAGGCATCAATACTGCAGTCATGTCTTTCACTCTTCTGCAGGGCAGGCAACTTTTCTTGTCACTCCCTACACACTTCATGTCTTGGACCAAACAGCACCAGTGTGTTAAAAACTAAACAAAGTATCAACAGAAACCCTGCAGTGTTGGGAATGCCTATCCCGAATGATGGAACACAGATACAAATAGGTGGTAGGTTTTAAACTCCATCTCAACAAGCCATAATTGTGGCAAGCTGAGGAAACAGAAGCAATACAATCACAACCTAACATGGGTTCAACACTTAAATTCCAGCTAACACAAATCTCTATTACCTTTGCATTTGAGAAATTCACCAGGCACGGAAACAGGCACATATCTTCATCTTTCCTTTTCCAAGTAGAAAACACCACAGGAAAAGGAAATAAGCTGCATTTCATATTTTTTCATATTTTTAAGAAAGCTAGCATGTTTTTTCCATCAAAATTATGCCACCCACCATTCCCTTTTCCTATTGCACATTCATTTTGTGAAGAACAACATTTACAGTACAAGGCTGAAATCAACA
>VYZS01089761.1:9364-33182 GCA_013400695.1 Neodrepanis coruscans | reverse complement strand
TGGGATGGTGTTGGATAGGTTGATAAGGTAGGTAATAGGTTGGACTTGATGATCTCTACCGTCTTTTCCAACCTTGTTAATTCTGTGTGTGTATGTGCCAGTTTTGCAGTTTGAGAAGTCTGGGGGAGATCTGCCTTTCTAAAATAAAAGAGTATTTACTTAAGTCTTGGTTGTTTTCTAGATTACATCTGCTCTGAATAAAGAAGGTCTTGCAGATGGTGTCTTGGGAGAGGTAAGCACATGTTTGTATATAACTGTGGTTAGTTTTTTAATCCATAGTAATGTGCAAAGTAAGAATAATTTTTTTTTTCTGTATGTTAGCTGTCCCAGAGTAAGTCACAAATAATCCAACATGTGGCAAGTTCCTACATTCAGTAGGATGAAGGTACTTATTTAAAAAAAAACAACCACTTTTTTCCTCTCAAGTGTGCTCCACTATTCCAATGAAGGGTTGTCAGTCACAGGATTTGATTCAGGGTCTCTTTGGTGTCCCTCCACCTTCTCTTTTTGCTGCCTGTGTCTTGCCTACTGTGATGCTTCATGAAGTGCCTGTGCGGTAGGGCAGAGCCTTGCAGCCGATTTCAAGAGCAGTACCTTCACTAGGCTTTAAAAAAAGCAGGACTGAGAGTGTGGTCCCCTAACACTTCCTACAAGAGTGATAATTGTAACTACAGTTTAGGCATTGCCTGTTGCCATTGTAGTGGTCTGACTCTACAACAGGAGTGCATTGCTTTTGTGCCACACATGGTTTGGATGCCATCTGAAGTTACCTGATGGGGAAGGAAAGTTTTGTTGCATGTTTTCAGGCAGCTAAGATGAAGACAGCACAGTATTTAGACAGTACTGTATAATGACAAAGGAAACAGAGGGCCTCTACCATGCCTGTGATAGCCAAGCATATATTGCCAATGCATGTCTGTGATTTGCAGTCTGGTTCTAACTGTTGTTGGTCAGAAGGTGGCTATACTCTGCAGTACAAAGTGTTTCTTCCTCTTTTGCTGGCTTTTTTTATGGCATCTTCTCTCTGCTGTAGGCTCCTGCAGAATCTGATGAATCTGTGCCAAATGAAGGGGATGAAGGCCAGGCTACAGAGGAGCAGTTCTTGGGAGAGGTATCTGTTGCTCTTTAGACTAACCCTTCTGACCTCCCCTGTATTTACTTTGTTACCATCAGGAGCATTTTATTTTTGTTGGCATTTCCTATTGTTAAGGATGTATAGAAATACAAAACGTTATTTAAAGTGATAAAAGTGTTCTATTGTTAAGTTGCTTGAGATTTTTCTCATCAGCTTCAGGTATCATGTGAATAGATTTTGGTGGCAGGGAAGAACAAGCTTGTTTTATTAGAATCCAATTGGCACCAGAGTCAGGGACTTTATTCTGCCATCATTTTCATTCTGTAACATACTAAATTATCTGCTGCCAAAACCTTAATGCTTTTTTTTTTCCTTGCTTTCCTCATTGCTTTTTTTTCTCCCTCTCATTGATTATAACCAAGAAGTCAGCTTATGGCTGCCTTGTTTCAGGGTATAACCCTTTGCAGAGATGCAGCTGTGCTGCTGGAGGGGAGGGAGAATGTTCGTTCTCTGCACTGCTCCCACTGATGTCACACTGCCATCCATCCCCTTTGCACCTGAGCAGCTACCTGCCTTATGTGTGTTTGTTGCAGCCAGGCTTATTGCAGGCATTTTATGCTTAACCATGTCTGCTTTTGGAATCCTACAGCTTTTGCTAATTTCTGTCCACTTGAACAGCATTGTTTTCAGCCCTGTGTTTTAAATAGAGACAGGTCTATAAATAGCACTAAGGACAAGCTCTGCTTTGTGAGGTCAGTAGCACTGAAAATACTGTACTGCTGTGTGAACAGGCCAACATCATTCTTCCCCGTTCCCTCAGTCTCTCTCAGAATTTGAGCTGTTAGCCCAAAGTTTTGTGTGCTGGGCTTCTTGTGCTTGGTGCCTGTTTGCAGTTGCTTGTAGGGATGAGGACAGTGGTTAAAGGCTCATGCATGTTGGAATGGTGCACTTGACTCTATATAGCAAGCAGCCTCTTAAGGACTCTAAAACCAAAGTGATCTCCTTAGATAAGGATATGAATTGCTTGTTAATTCTTTAGGGACTGTATGACAGACACATGTACTTAACTGTATAAGGATTTTTCTGTTTGCAGTCATGAAGATGTTAGATGTCTCATTATAAATATTTCTTCTAAGAGAGCATTCACAGCCAAACGTGACTTTAGCCTACCAGCATGGTTGGTAAATATTTGTGAGACTGGCCTGAAGCCATTGATGATGCATCAGCGTGTGTTGTCACATCCATTAAGTAAATGGATGGACACATTATTCCTGTGATAGTCACAAAATGCTCTCAATTGATGCCAAACACATCATTATCTGACAGCAAAATAATTTTCCAGATGTTGCCTCCTTTCATGAAGCAAACATAAAGGTTGTTTCAGACTTGCTTCCCCACCCAAATGCCTGTTTTTGGTTGACTGTGAGATTCATTCTCTAGAGTGCAGTTTCACTGATCAGCCCACAAAGCAGGGTGTTCTCAGCAGACTTGTGAACTCTCACTGCATGTACCAGGCTTATGGCAGAGGAGGCAGTTTGTGGGTCAATTTCTGCACTCTTCTTAACCTGTGCTGTGAAAGTTGATGGAGAGAGACTTTTCCTCTTGGTATTATTTTTGTATTATTGAAAGGTTTTGTTTGAATTCCCCAAATCCAAGTACTTGCTCAAAATGGTCTCTATCTTAAATCCTGGGGGAGTTCTATTTAAAACAAAAGCATCTTTTGTCCAGTGAGCACTCCTGTACAGCATACCAAGTGCTTACACCTGTGTGGTCTATGCTGGACTTGTGTTGAAAATTAAGCATGCTTAATTAGACTAGGATGTATGCCTAGTGCTGAGTATTTCAAGGACAAGCTGGAAGTCTAAGTGGAGCAACATAGGACCTAGGTACCATTATGGTGGACTGTTGTTGGTAGGAGTTGAAGTTGAAAGAAGAGGGAAGGGGACAGTTTCTGATTTTGTGGTGGTTGCTGTTTTGCTTGAAGGGGACTGGGTGTACGTGGGAATGGATGCATGTACGCAAGTCAGTACCCAGGATGCTGGTATTTGTGAGATAAAGCTTAATAGGTGTAAAGCAAGAGCTTTACACAAGCAAAGCAAAACAAGGAATTAATTCACTGCTTCCTATGGGCAGGCAGGTATTCCTCCAGGAAAACGGCTCCATGCCTAACAGTGACTTGGGAAGACAAATGTCACCACTCCAAAGACCTCCTCACTTCCCCCAGATTTATATTATGCTGAGCATGATCTGGAATATCCCTTGGATCAGTTGGAGTCAACTGTCCCAGCTGTGTCTCCTCCCAATACCTTGTGCACCCCCAGTCTCCTCACTTGGTGGAGTGGGCTGAGAAACAGAAAAGGCCCTGACTCTGTAAGCACTACTTAGCAAGTTATCTCTGTTATCAACCCTGTTTCCAGTACAGATCCAAAACACAGCCCCATACCAGCTACTATGAAGAAAATTAACTCTACCCTAACCAAGACCAGCACACAGGGATACCTTTCCTTTCTAAATTAATGTTCTTGGAGGCAACTGGTAGTCTGAAGGTCTAACTTTTAACTTGTAATGCAAAAGCCATATTTTTTTAAATGTCTGTATATTCAAAGTGTTTGCATAATCTCATAAATTATGCTTTTCCTTTCTCTTAGCTGACAGATCATAAACAAGAAACTGAATGCTTGGGATCTGCAAAGACAACATTTAACATTTCTGTTAGTGGAGGTAAAAAAAACCCTTGATATTGATTCATTGTTTATGCAGATATTTATAAATGCTGATGTTAATACTGGTATTCCATTGAGAAGGATTGTAATGACTTGCCTCTAAATGGATTTTTTTCACAGCAATCTTAAGGCACTTGAAAATGAAACTTGTTAAAGGAAGGAAAGTGTTCAGCAGTGGGGTACACAAGTGCTGTAAAGTAGCTGCTGTGGGTGATTTCTGACATAAAGGAAGACACGCCTGATGAGGCATGAAGTGCTAGTGTCACTGTTGGTGCAGAAACTCCCAGGGGATCCTGAGTAATATAGAAGCCATTGACCCCTAATGGGGTTTTGACTGTTTCTGGCACAGTATGCAGTTGTTTCAGAGGCCATTTAGGCCTCTAGCACCTTGCTCTGCTGCAGGGTAAGTGATGTTTGACAGTGTCCCCTAGGATGTGGCTGTGACCGTGCATCTTTGAGGCTGGAGATGAACTCAGGCATCCCTGTGAGTACTGCCTGTAAAAGCAGGCTGGCACACGGATGGCTTTGCGCAGAGTTGTACAGTCGGAATCACAAAACCACCTGCTGCTGCATCTCTGGGTGACTTTTGTGCCACCATCTGAAAATGCCCTTGTCTCTTGTTGCAGATGTGGACGGTTTGATCTCGCAGGCTCTGCTGACAGGTAGCTTTGAGAGCGCTGTGGATCTCTGCCTGCATGACAACCGCATGGCTGACGCCATCATCTTGGCCATTGCGGGCGGACAGGAGCTGCTTTCCAGGACACAGGAAAAGTATTTTGCCAAGATGCAAAGCAAAATTACCAGGGTATGGCTTTGTCAGTTAATGCTTGTATTCCTTTGGCAACTCCCTTTTTCACCTTAAAAGTTTTCTTGCCATTTCATATGTTTATTTCTGTGAGAAATTAATAAGTGTTCAGGTAAACCGTAGTATCTCAGAGAAGGATTTCTGTTACTCGTTTTTAATGCATTGATAAGGAGGGAAGTCTTGCACACTACCTGGGTATAGTACACCAGGGTATTCTTTATCTCATCTCCAGTGTCTGAGTTGTGTATGCACTAATAGGTTCCCACCAATAGATAAATATCTTAATCAGGGCACATTTCAGTCTGTTATTTTGTCATATTTTTCAAGAATCACATATGACCCACACTTGAGTCCAGCAGCATTATTTTGATTTCTGCCTGTGCTCAGTCTTAACAGATTTTGCTGATGCTTTGTTTCACTGCCTGCACAGAAGAGAGCAAAGTATGCCCAGGGTAGATCAATCACCCTTTGTCCAGGAGACAGCCCATTATGGCCAGCTGGTTATTGTTGTTTTCAGCTCTTTGCACTGCTAGGGGTTGCTGATGCTGCTCATTCCAAGTTCTTTACTACTGACGTGGGAAAGTAGCAACAGGAAGATAAAACTGGAGAAGTGGCTTTTAAAAGAGCACAGAACAATTGCACTGCTGATACTGGACAAATGGAAAGAGGAAAATGTCAAGTATTAAGACTCTGCAGAATTTCTTCCCCTACCTCCAGCTGCTTTGCTGTCTCTTGTCTAATCAGAGGAAGGAAAATTTGTAGTGTGTGAGAAATTTCTTCTTCACTGTTGTTAATCCTTTGGGAAAAGGATTGGAGAGCTGACCGGTTATCTGTGCCTGTGCTAACAAACGAGCATTGACCTTCTAGTTAGAATCTTTCATTTGTTGTTTAGGTATGATTTTTCTGGTCCCAGACTGCACACTTACTCCTTGTTCAGCAGTTTCTGAGCTTGAGATCTTGGCATGACAAGGGCTTTGTTCACTAACAAGCAGCAGAGCTGCCAAATCTGTCTTTCATCCAAACCAAAATAACTGGAGGCAGAGTTTGAGAAGGAAGAAACTGGAATTATGCTCTGAGGGCTTGTGGACAGGCAGCCTGTGTGTATGGGTGAAGGGTAGGGAAACTACAACCAGCTCAGGTTGACATTTCTGCACTTTGCTGCTTCCTTTACCCAGCCTTTTTAATTTGGCCTCAGTTCAGCCTGAGACCAAGAGCTTAAAGCCAAATGAAACAGTTTGGCAAACAAAATTCATACCCCTTCTTAGGCATTGTGTTGAAGACTTAGAGCTAAATACTTAGTATGTTATCTTTCTCTGCAAAAACTGCTGAAAACCATTTTCAGTGATCCCAGCTTGTGGAGCTTGTGTGTATTTTTTTCTTGCACATTTTGTAGCAAGAATAATTGTTTTGTGTGTGTTATCTGAGTTTGTTTTGTTGATTTTTCATTGAACTCCTTTTGAAGTAAAATGTGCTGTTGTGAAGCTGTTGAGCTGCAGTGCAGTTTCCTTCATGGCCCTGGATACAGGGGGGACGAATACACTTGAACAGATACAGATTATACTGTATATTGTACAAAGCGAAACCTACCAAGATGTTAACTGTGGGCTCTCTCCATCTCTTCTAGCTCATCACTGCAGTGGTAACGAAGAACTGGAAAGAGATTGTGCAGTCTTGTGATCTGCAGAACTGGAGAGAGGCTTTGGCTGCTGTGCTCACTTATGCCAGGCCAGATGAGTTTGCAGCCCTCTGTGGTAAGGACACTTTACAGGCTGGATGTTGTGTATTCCACTTACAGCAAAACTACACTTTGCCGGGGTTGTTTGCCTTCCAGCGTACAGCTGTAACACCTCACTAACTTCTTTCATGCATAATATAGTTCCTCAGTCTTGTTGCAGAGGAGGAGAGGAATCTCTGGGATGCCCTTTTACCAGTGCATTCTCTTGAGTCAGACCTGTGTGAGCAGCTGTGTCCTGGTATTGCCTGTATTGTGCACAGCTCCTGCTCTCATACCATTTCCAGATGGGTAATGGGGATGTTGATGTGACAGGTGTCTCAGCCAAGAGACCAGTGTCTTGGAGTGTTTGTGCATGGGGCACAAGTAGAAATATTTCAGGGAAGCACTTCACTGATCAATTTTGGCTTCCTGGAAGGAGCCATCTTTCACAGGCAGTGAGCGTGCATGCCCTCATGCACTGCATGGTGGACAACTGGCTGGGTTTAATCCTGAGGGAAGTTATATTGCCAATAGCTGTGAGCCTGACACCCCTGTGTCCCTCAGACACCAGCCATGGTGTCTGGGGAGGTGTATGACTCCCTTCAGCACATACCAGTCAGAGCTGTGTCATGGGTTTGTTCACAGTTCCTTGGCTGATTGCACACTCAGGTCATGCTCCTGAAATGAGGGGCTGCAGAACTGGGTGGTGGAGGAGAGAATCAATCCCTGGCCTCTTGTCCTTTGTCACAGCAGCAGATGGACTGTCCCCTCTGCTGTGTCTCAGATTTGCAGTAATTTGACAGGTTCTTGCTGCCGTGACATGAACTGCCTCTGAAGTGCCCTGGGCTCCCAGACATAATCTCTCCTGGACACTGGAGTATGTCCTCACCATCAGAGCCCAGAGGCAGTATCCCTCCTCACTGTGCTGAGCAGAGACATGACAGGTGTTGTAGGCTTCCCCAGCTTCAGCAGTGATGGGGAGGCATCACCAAAGTCATTCACCAGCATCTTTGTTCATATTTTATCTAGATCTCCTGGGTAGCAGGCTGGAGAATGAGGGGGACAGCGTTCTGCAGACACAAGCTTGTCTCTGTTACATTTGTGCTGGCAATGTGGATAAACTCGTTGCTTGTTGGACCAAAGTTCAGGACGGAAGTAGCCCCTTGTCCCTTCAGGTTGGTAATTATTTTAAGAAAGTTGGTGGAAGTAACACACTGCAGTCATTTGGCACTTAAATCAAATGATCTTGTTTAGACCTTTGCTACTTCATAGCTGCATGTTCATCAGGATGCAAGCCTTTTCCTTCTGGCTTTCATAAAAATAGCACATAAACGTGATACTGGAAAATATGTTGTAAAGCACAGGGGCCCTTGTTCTTGCTCTGTTCTCTGGTTCTTTAATTGTGCTAACATCTTGTGTGTAGGGTTTGAGTGCTTTGGTAAAAAGGGGGTCTTCAAATTCTTGCATCTTTGGCAGTTAGAAAACACTTGGGCGATTCTACTTTTGGCTGTTCAAGAGAAGAAACTTTAATGAATTAGAGAGAACTGTAGGAGGGCTCTCATGAGAGTTTTCTCCAGTGGTTTGCACATACAAGGCTTGATTTCCAGCTGAGAAATATACTGTATGTAGCAAATATCTTAAGGGAATAGGATTGAGTGGAATGAAGCAATTTTAGAATAATTTATTTTATAGTACGATCATAGTTTCCTCCATCTGTTCAGGGCCTTTGAAGGACCAGTTTTAGAAAGTACTTAAAGTAACATTCATTACTTGGCAGTGCTGGAGTTTCTTGTTTAGTTAATTGAAGGAACTGCAGTGTATGAGTTTTGCTTTGCATAATTAACTCTCCAGTTTTGAATTATCAAAATTACTTGATGTTGAGGACTTTATTTACAGATTTACCTTCTGCTTGCATTTGCATTTTGATTGCATGGCTTTGCTCTCTTGGACACTAAAATTGAAGGAATTGTTGAAATTATAATTAGGCGGCTCGTTTGCTATGATGTGGAATTGCTGAAACTCACGCAAGCTGTTTATCTTGATTTATTGAGGTTTTTTCTTTTTTTGAAGTACTGATTTGTTGGGAAAAACAAATGTTTTATTGAACAGTTAAAGAACGATCTTATTAGTGATGTATGGTTGAAATCCTTTGTGTGGTACAATCTCATAAAATCTGTTGTAAGATTTTGAAAAGGGATTGCATGTTAATGTTAGCAAATTACAAATTACTATATGTATCTTGCAATATAAATATAGTGAGTAAGAAAATCATAAGAAAACTTACCAGAAAACATTCCTATAATTTAGGACTGGGAGGAAATGCAATCAAGACCAGCTCTGGGGATGTGCAAGGAAGGCAAGATACAGGGTATTCTTGATGAATATCAGGAAAACTATTTTTGCTATAGCAGCCGGAAAACAATGGACAATTCTTCCTGAGGGATTTCTTAATCCTTTTAAGATAGTTAAGAATTGACTTAGTAAAATGCTGTGAATGAGTGTGCAGCAGCTCAGCACTTTTGGTGGTGACAGATGTTTCTTGTTCACTCTCATGCTGTCACCAGATAATTTTATGAAAGCATACTCTTGGTGGACATGCTCAGTGCTGATAGGGCTCTGAAATCCTTTTTAATAAAAGCAGTTCTTTTGGCTTTGAACTCTGCTGGCTTTGCTGTTAGAAGCTATTTGATGTGTGGTTGCTGTTCTGTCATATCACATGCTGGGAAAGCTGTGCCTTCGGTGCACCTGTGATGTCTGGGAAACCTGCACTTGGTGTGGGCTTCTCACTGGGTGAGAGGGTCTTTGCAGGGCTTCCCTGAGGAACAGCCATCCACAGCAGTGGTTAGCCAGAGACTGCTTCACTTCTTTGTTCTCAGTTATGGGTGTTTTTTTTGCCTGATCTTTCAGGAGTTAATAGAGAAAGTCGTAATCCTCCGCAAAGCCGTGCAGCTCACCCAGGCTGTGGACCCTAATGCTGTGGGGGCCCTTTTGGCTGACAAGATGAGCCAGTATGCCAACCTCCTGGCTGCTCAGGGAAGCCTGGCTGCAGCTCTGACCTTCCTGCCTGCAAACACCAACCAGGTATGGGGCCTTCAGGCTCTTCATTCCCTCTCTCTGTGAATAGGGATCTGTTGAGTAAGGGGTGCAGTCAGCTCTCAGGATTGCTACTTGACATGTGCTGTGGGATGGATGTGGTGGTCAGGCTGTTTCCCCTCTCCCTATGTTGGCCTTGCTGAGCTGGCAGAAATGCACAGCCTTTCATTTTACACTGTTGTCTTTGCAGCCGGTGACTGCCAAAGGGAGAGGCACTTCAAGTCAGACACGGTGAATGAAATGTGTACCTTGATATTTGGTGGTTTTCTTTTGACTTCTCATCTTCCATCAACTGATATTTGTAGACAGGCTGGTTTGGGAATGAGGCAGGTACATATAAGGCAGTTCCAGTGGCCCCACATCTCATGCTGAAAAGACTTACTCTAATCAAATAGAGCAGGCTTTTGAGAGAGTTCATAAGTGTGTAGCCACTCAGTCTCTTGGTGTGATGCACTGGGTAGCAGGCACTGCAGTTAACTTTCCTTCACTGTCCTATTCTGATTGCAGCCAAACATCATTCAGCTACGGGACAGGCTTTCCAGAGCCCAAGGGGAGCTCCCAGTGGGACAAGACAGCCTCAAGGGACCATATGAAAGAGAGCCCATGCCCAAAGGACGAGCTGGCCCTGTGGCTGGACGGATGCAAGCGCCCCAGGCTCCAGCCCAGCAGTATTACCAGCAGGTAAATGCCTTTTGTCAGTAAGGGGAAGGACATTGTGCTTGAGTTCTGGATAGTGATGGATATAATAATTTTCCTTTCTCTTGATCTGAGGCTGTATGACATATCTACCAAGAGCCTTGTGGGGAAGGTCAATGGTGCTTCCTTTCAGTCCTTACAGATGCCTCCTTTACTCCTCATCTGGAAAACATCCATTAAACACCTATGTCAAGTAATCTGCTTCTGAAGATTAGGTGTTTTCCCCCTTTGTTTGAGAAGGTGCTTCAGTGATCAGCTTCATGGGGGAGAGCACTGCAGGAATTCTCTGCTTCCTCTTAGTCCCATCCCTCAGGCCTTGAGGGCTTGCTCATGCTGCTCACCAGCCTCTTCTAGGGCTGATTATTCCTCTCCCCCGCATTCTGACGTTGGCTGCAGATGTTGTTGAGCAGTGGCAATAGCAAACTGAGGTCATGTTTCAGCAGCTGTGGGTACAGTCTGCTATGAAAACACCTTCCCAGATGAGCAATAAGGGGGCACAGGCAGGTGGTTTAACTTCCCGGGCTGACAGTGATGTGTGCTAGAAGAAGGACCTGGTGAGTATGAGACTAATAAGGGAGCTACGCAGGCAGGGAAAGGACAAATGGGGAAGGCAAATTTCCTGGTTTAATCTTTAACCTGAGGACAGCACTGCAGTAGAACTTATTGGCCATCACTGCAGTGTGGTGTGTTGATCAGCCCTGGCTGGGTGCGTGCTTAGACAGTATTGCTAAGTCTCTAATCCCTCAGCACAGTGCTCATCTGGCCCTGCTCTACACACGGGCTCTGGGCTGGGCTTTTCTGAGACTAGAGCTCTGTGAGGGCTGTGGGTCGTGTTCTCCTTACACAGAGGAGACTGGCACAAGCAGAGGAGTGTTTCTGTGCTGCCCTTGAGCACTGTCTGCCAGAAAAACAGCAGGAAGGAAGAAGGGCTGATAGGTTGAGAGGGAAATTGGGAGCTCTTGATGTCAACAACAGTTTGTGCCTCTGCTCTTTCTAGGGTGTTAGCAAGGTAGATTTCAGAAGGGACAAAGCCTTCATCCAAGACTATCTTGCTAATGCTACTGCATATGACTTTAAATGCATCTTCATCAATAATCAACTGTACTGTGTCTTTGGCCTCGCTCCTTGTAACCCATGAGTTGCCTTGAGGAGTGATGCTGTGTGTTTCCTGTTTCTCTGTGGGGACTATGTGCTCTCCTATACATGGCAAGAGCTTAGCAATGCTTTTTTAAACCAGAGTTCCCTCTTTCTCCTACTGTTTCAGGAATGTCTCAAACTATTATTTCAGCAAGCCTTGCTCATTAATAAAAGGCTGGGTGTGTCACAACCCCTTGAGCACACTGAGTGAGTTATCACTTTGAGTTCTTGGCTTTTCAGGAAGTTCATGCTCATCAGGAAGGGCTTGAAGTGGACAGATACAAGATCAGAAAGGTGCCCAGCAGTATGCTGATGAATCAGAATGGAGAAAAATTACATATTTGAGTCTTTAGGATACTTGTTTTGACTTCCTTTTTAAGAAAGCATATACATAGGACTTGCTCAAGCTTGAGGCAGCCATTATTTAATTGCTGTCCCAAATAGGAAAATGTACTTAAAACTCGGGTTCCTTTCAACATAGGTTTTTTTGAATGTGCTTTTTCATCTGGATAAACCAGGCATGAAAGGGAGTGAAAAAGTCTTTTAGATGACTCCAGTGATGAGTTATGCAGACATTAGTGGTTGTTTTACAGCTGACTGCACCATTAGCCTAGCACTGTGTGGGGTTAGAGACGCACAGCCTGAAGCCAGCTGACCCAGCCAGGACTGCAGGGTCACAGCTTTCCCTCTGCCTGTTATGCTCAGGTGGGGTGTTGAACTCCTGAACCCTGGTCATGCACCCTGCTGTTGAGCAGCACACTCACTCCTTGTTCAGGAATGTCACAGGCATAGGAGGTTCTTGGCTTCTGTCCCATCAAAAAGGTAGAAGTGGAATTGAAGGGCTTGGGAGTGGCAAAGAAGGAAGATAGAGGAAAGGAGCCATGAGAGACAGGCTGGGAAGCAATTACTACTAAGATGTGTCTTTGTGCATGTGCAAGAGCTGTATATCGGATTTTAACCTTTTTTTAATTTATCTTGAGCTCAATGTAAACATAATTCTTTTGTGTGAGGCAGTATGTTTGAATTTAACATGGAACTTGGAACTTCCAGCTGTGGATGGTGATGCTTGGTGTCATGGACTAATGGGAAGGCGGTGGGGGGGACTTCTGCAATAGGAAAATGCAATGAAAGAGGGAGACCTGGCTCACTGGCACATATAACATTGCACTTGCTCCACAGCCTATTGTAGCTGCAACTCCACTGTGCTTTGTCTTCACTCTGCAATTCACTTTGGCTCCAGTGTGCAGTGATTTTGTCTGTCTTTGAATTCACTTTTCCTTATTCCTCTGAGATTTTATGGCTGTTAAAAGTGCCAGCATGCAAACCTTGCATCTTGTTTTGTGAAACCCTTTAGATGTTTTTATTGTTTTGTTTTCCATGATTGGTATTTCTTTGTTCGATTCAGGTTAGAATTGCCCCTACTGTCACTACCTGGAGTAACAAAACTCCTACTGCCCTTCCCAGCCATCCTCCTGCAGGCTGTCCCTCTGACACACAGGTATAACCTTCATTATTCCTCTCTGAGCCCCTGCTCAACCCCAGTATGTCCCCTGATGTAGTCTGTGTGGTTGAGGCAGTCTGGTACAGATAGAAGGAGCAGCTTCCATGTGCGCTCTGGTTTTACTCCTCTACATCTTGTTATTCTTTTTCCACCAATGCCCAGATGAGTGGCTCTGGAAAGCCTTGAGTGGGAGCTCAGTGTGACTTGAGCCTCCCCAGCCCTTGCCCCACACTGGATTATTTGAAGTGTGATTATATTTTTCCTTTCCCCCTTCTCCATCGAAATCAGATGGTTCAGAGTTAATGTTTAAGTTGTTTAGTTGAAAGATGGCAGGGTGTTCTTGGACTGACTGAAAAACAGCCAGCACCAGCAGGGACCTCCTCCTTGTGCAGGAAGGTGTGTGCTACTCTGCTTGCTCTGAAGTCACTGCAAATACAGGCTGTGCTTTCAGTATTACACTGGGCACCCTCAGGCACTGGGATGGTTGGAGTCATTTGCCCTTGTGTTGATGCTTCTTCCAGGGAATGTGGTTAGGCCTGAGGCCTTGAAATGTGAACTGAGTATTTTGTTACAGTTCTGCTTCAACATTGCATTGCCATTGCTGACTAAATCCTATCTCTCCCAACCATTTTTCCTACAATCTTTTGTTACAGGGAGACAACCCACCTCCTCCAGGGTTTATCATGCAAGGTGCTGTTAATCCCAACATGCTGCCTCAGCAAGCCACATCTTCCAATTACAGCTCATACTCACAAGCGGGGACACGGCCAACATACCCACAGCGTGAGTAACAGCAGCTTTCCCCTTTCCTCCCTCTCCCTCCCAGCCAGCTGGGCCAACTCTATTTACTTGGGGATAACCCGTCCCATCCTTGTGGCTGGGAGTTCTCAGACCAAGCCAGTCCCACACTTCTCGTGGGGTAAGGAAAAAGGCTCCTGAGATGACATCTGGGAATTGTTGTTTGCTGGTGGAGTCCAGACATTAGGCACCCTCTGTCAAACACTGTCTCCTCTGCTGAGAAGGTGTCTACCCACAGCTCTCAGGCTCATTCCTCAGCTGGCCCTTTCCAAGGGTGTGCTGGGGTCAGAAACTCCCAGGTCTGAGTCCTGAGTCCTTTACCAGCCCAGGCCTGGTAAAGAGGAACAAAACTCATCTGTGTGCAGCTGGGCCATCCAGTTCTTACTGGGACTCCATAAAGATGGGAAAGGGGATGAGGAAATGAGGGCAGCAGTAGAGGTGAGTGAGGAAGTGGACAGAGCGCTGACACGCTCAAAGCAGGGACTGAAAGTACAGATGTGAGAAAGGAAAAATAGTCATAGATGGGGAGCGGAGGTACTGAAATTAAGCTGCAGGGCCCACAGTGAAAAGCTGTGAGCTTTTCCGAGTCTCTTGGCCTAGACCTTCCCTTTGTGCAAAGCCAGGGCAGGGCTTTCCCTTCCCTTAGACACTGTGAGGATTGCAGTGATCCAGAAAATGGCAGTATCCATGTGCCCCAGCTCCACTCCAAATAGTGTGGTGGTTCTGGGCTGGAGAGTGTGTGTGGAACAGGAGCTCTTAGAGCCAAAGCAGTCCTTTCTGTGCCTCTCCGCTCCCACTGGCAGGCTGGGTTTTTGAGCAATCCTACAAGTGCAGGCAGAGTTGTGGGAGCCAGGATTTGGCTGGACAGGTAAGTTTTTTGAGGGGGTAGGGGCATGAAGAGAGTCAGGTGAAGAAGGAAGCAGAGGTAGATGAAATATGATCCTCTGTTATGAACTCACTGACTGAATGTTTTCTCTCCCTGTTTGTAGCATATCAGGCCACACAGCAGTACTCTGGAACAGGGGGACCAGCTCTCTATCAGCCTCAGCAGCCTATTGCTGTCCCTGCTTCAGCCTCTTACCCAACCCCTGCCCCTAACACCACCCCTCCCTACCTGCCCTCTGCCCCTGCCCACCCCATGCCCTCCCCGCTGTATCCTGGGCAGCCTCAACCCTCCCCAACGAGCCTGAATCCCATCTCTTCCTTCCCTGTTCCTTCTTCTGGCACATCCTTTCAGCATGGCAGGCCAGGACCTCCAGCAACTTCTGTGGCTTATGCATTACCTACTGGACCAACAGGTACTCTGCCTGCAACCAGTGACCTTCCTGCATCCCAGAGAACAGGTCTGCGCTTGGACAGGGGGGCAGGCGGGGTGGGGGGAGGGTTTTGGTCTTCACTCACTCAGTTCAATCTGCACCTTTCCCTTGTGAATGCTCTGTACAGTTTGCTTTTGCTTAGAAACCTGTTAAAAGCATTTCTAAAACACATCAGCATCCTTGTGCATCTGGCAGCGGTAGGGCTGTGTTGCTGCAGTGAGCAGTGATCTTTCTCCTGCGAGTCAGACTTTGCCGCAATCACACAACTTTTGTCTCGCCCAAGACAGGATGCTACAACAGTCTTGCTATGAGGCTGTCATATGCCATGGATGGATAGTGGCACAGCTTTAACCTTGTGAGGCTGGCATCAAAACCTGCTCTGTGACTGGAGAGCAAAATACAAAAAAGAGCAAGTTTTCCTAATCTCTGCAGACAAGATGATCTCCATTCTCCTCGCAGAATGAGTCTGCAAAATGTGATTTGTACCTGTGTCCCTGGTTTTTGAGCAGCCTTTCAAGTCTTTGGGATTGGCAACGTATTTAATTCAAACAGCATTTCCTGTGGCATCAGCTCACTTCCATTATTTTGTTCCTAAGCACTTGGTGTGATGGGATTCACTGTAGCTGCGAATGGCTTAAAAATATTCAGAAGTGATTTAGAAATGCTTTTACATGTCTCTTGAATGTCAATAAAAGCATGTGTGTGTGGCTGATGCATGAGAGCATGTTTGAGCATGCTTGGTGAGAGAGCACACTCATTGAGGGTGGGGCTCCATGTTTGCTTGTGACTGCCTGGATGTCACTGTTTGCTGTGGGACAGTGAGTGACCTTGCTTGCTCTCTCTTCACTTAGCAGCCTGTGAAACAGCAACTTTGCATATGTCAGACAATGCTGGAAGTATGAGCAGTCCTTTTCTAAACCTGGTCATAAACACACTTCACATCCAGGTGGTCCAGTTGAAGTGTCAAGAACTGTATCTGGGAAGCAGAGAGTGGAGGGAATGTTAGACAGGGTTTGAGGGATGTTGGCTATGCTGACAAGCCCTAGTGAGCCTCACTATGTTTCCCCCTTGTATTTTTAAAGTCTGTTAGGGGTGATGCTGTGCAAAAAAGGCATTTTGCCTTCATCTTGGCAGCATCAGTCCTATGAGTAGGTGCTCCTGCTGTCTTTTAGGCTGGCAGCCTAAAACCTCTCATGGCATTGCCTTTACCAACCCCCTCATGTTCTGGGGAAAAATAGTCTTCTGATCTATCAAAAATGGGACTGGTGTAGAGCTGCCAGAGTTTAAAGGGGAGAAAAGGCCTTTTCCATCCATAGTTCAACATCTCTGTTCTTGGGAGATACTGTACTGTGACGTCTCCTGACCCCATGCTACAGGGCATGTCAAACTTGAATCTCTTAGCCAGAGGAATTATTAAATTGGGCAGAGAAGGAGGTATCAGAGAGGGTTTCTAGGCCTCGGATATCAAGCAGCACATTATAATGCAGACAGCATAGCTTCTGCACCTCCAAATATATGCCAGGAGTAAGAAAATTCTTCTTTCTTATCCATTTTATGACTCAGTTTGCATCACAGGCAGACACTTCAGATCTATCACTTGCTAAGTTTCTTGGAGTAAAGTGACATAGTCCATGTGGTGTGCTCAGAGTGGGTGAAGCTCTATACTATGGACAACAGAAATTAGGAACATTAATGACAATACCAGTTGATTTTTGAACTGTAATCCACACAGATAGTAGTCTAACACATCCTGTCTGTTGTTGTAATGTAAGGGGAATTGGAGTCATTTTCCATCTTGCCTGCCCAGATTTCCTTTCAAAGTTAAGTTGTTCATACCAGGCTTTTTGTAAAACTTCCTGGAAACTATGCTGCTTATGTTTTTCCCAGCAGCTGTGGTGAGAAGATAGCCAATATGAAGTGTCAAATGCTCAGGAACCCAAACTTGGGCATCATCTCTGATTTCTGGCAAACAACAGCCTTAGGCTGAAATGTAGAGGTGGACTCCAGGGACAGTGGTGTGTGGTGGACAGTGAGGTGCTGAGGCCAGGATGGCTTATGCATGTGGGCTGCTGGCACATAAATGCTGCATGCAGCTGGAGAACTATGGAAAAAAGATAAAGGGTGTCTGAAGAGCACGCTCTGTTCTCTTTCCAGTGTTTAGCTTATGCCTTTCAAAAAGCATACAATCAAGAAAGAAAAAAAACCTTGTATTGTAAGTGCAGAAATGGCTGTGTGTACATGCTTAATATACTTAACAACCAACATTTTCTGAGCAGTCGCACTGCTTAATGGAAGATGCCTTGGCATGAGATCCTGTAGAACAACAGAAATCTGCAGCTACAAGTAGATCTCACCTGTAACTCAGTGTTCCAGTGCAGGGCGTATAGTGCTGCTGATCTTGGCATTGGAGTGGTGTGCTTTTGTGTGTGGTGATGATTTAATCTGGGAACATTGTTTCGCTTTGTAAATGTGATTCATTTAAAGGGATGTTGCTGAACAGGGGTAAAAGAGGAAGGAAAAAGATTTCAAATTTGAAGTCTTGAAAAGCAGCTGACTTGAACTGACTTGGATTTAAAGATGCACTTAAAGAAACAGTTTATAAATATCTGCTAGTTTTTTGCAAATGCATGTAACATCAGTATATTAAGCTGTGCTTGGAGCTTCAGTAAGCAAGAAAAGCCCGCATTTCATTTAATTTATAACCTCACTTTGTTTTTTGATAAATCTTTGAACCTGCTTTCAAGAGAGTTTTAAATTTCAGCATCTTGAATCCTGTTTCAAAATGTGGTAGACCAATTTGTAGCTAAAGGAAGGGTTTGCACCAGAATTATAAGCACATCAGACAACTCCTGTCTCTTATGTTAATCTCATTCCCAAAGTTCCTCTTCTCTTTGAAATGGTGAAGACTTTATTTTCTGTGTTTGTCATTTGAATTTGTTGCTCAGTATAAGTAGGCAACATGCCATTTTGTATGAGTGTAAAGCTGTTGTGTGAACATACTTTTATTGCTAGGCTGCATGCAGTTTAGAGTGTGCTTTGATTTGAGAAAGTACTTGGATATCCACCTTAAAGTCAAGTACTTTAAGCATCTCTTGAAAAACTTTTTAGAATGGTGAAGTGTTGTCGAAGATTGTTGCTAAGAGTAATGGTCTGTCAGCCACACTGGAACAGGAAATGAGAACCAGAAGAGATAAGAAAATAGGCCAGAACTCTGCAACATTTGTTAAAACAACTATAAACACTGATTTACTGCATGGAAAGAGCAACAGTCTTTGTGTAACAAATTACTTGTCCCTAAATTGGCATTGTAATGAGTTTAGGCGTTTTGTTCTCCTGATTTCTCATGCTTATTGAAACTAAATTTTCTAATCAGAAATTACAGAACAATTGTTTTATTATTTTTGAAGACACTCTTTTTTTAGTTCTCTTTGCATTTTATCTGCAGAAAGCCTACCAACTCAAGACCAGGCCTCTCCCTTCACAGGTGAACTAGGTACCACCTAACCTGAAAATAATTACAGCCACTACAGGAAATTAATTGAACAGACATCAATTATGCATATGTTCTTCAGAAAACATTGTGTGATGCTGTTTGCCAATTAGACTTTAATCAAATCAATTTTGAATTACTTAATTAAAACCAATAACAACATATCTGGAATTTTTAACCACAGAAACAAATTCTGCTTTTCCTTTTTTAAAGCAAATTATTCCAGGAAATTAACACCAGTAGCAGTCTGGGATGTTTTCTTAATGTGTTACCCCTGTCAGCACTTTAGCAGTTAGACTCCCTGTGTCTGAAATACTCTGCAATTTTCCGGACAGGGAGGAAGAGAGGAGCCCTGGGGGCACATGGCTGCCAGGAGATGGCACTGCCTTTAAAGTGAAAGTAGATGTGAAAGGGGTTTTAAATTGTTTTTCATTTACCCCTTTAACATGCTCTGAATGTGGAAATTGTTTAACAAAAGCTTGGGAGAAAATGAAAGTTCAGATAAATTGAGCAAATTCTGCAGTGATGTTAAGCTGTGCTGTCTAAGGTTGAATTCATCATCTGCTAAGTGAAAAAAACTGTGGTGAAAAAGTCCATTGAGCAGGGATTTGGTTTTGTTGGCTTTTTGTGGCTTTGTGCAATAAATCCTGATTACTTGGTGAGGCCATGGTAATGCTGGGATATAATGCTGTGGTCCTGATTACATGTGCTGTGGGATGAGATGGGGAGCTGTTTCTAATGCACTAATGTGGGTTTTGGTGTACAAATCTTGCAGCTGCACGGAGCCTGCTTTCTTGGGAGAGTACGAGGTTTGGTACAGAACAACACCTCAGACTTGGAGTGAATCCGCTCAGAATGTGCTGTGTCCAGTTTCAAGCAAATTGCCCTTGGTGTGCAGAAAGCTAGATTTTTCCACCTTGCTCAAGCAGCTTTGCTCTGATTTTGGGGTACCAAGCACCCCAAAACATGCTGTAGCTGGTGGGGGAAACCTGTGTTTATGGCTCTCTTGTGCCTCCAGGGTGGATCGGACCTGAAATGCTTAAGACACTTGTTGCCTCTTACACCTTTCCTTTCTGTGTGGTGTTGCTGGGGAACATGTCTTAATTGTCATGTATAGACATATCCAGTCTTGTACCAGAGCTGTGTTTTGGGCATGGAAGGCCCTTTCCAAGGGCATGTCTGCTCAAAAGCTTTTTTTTAACCCTGCAAGAGAAGAAAAAGTTAATAACTAAGTTATTAACTTAAGAGCAGTTGGTTAAGATCCCAAGCATGCACAGTGGGGGCAGAGCCCAAAGAGTCTGATGGCAGTTGGGAGGCTCTGGGCTGTCACAGGAGCTGTTCTAGCCCTCAGGGAAGAGGCAGGTGAGAGCCCTGCCAATAGAACTGCGTTAGGGAGCTGGCCCAGCTGAACTCAAGAAGGCATCACTGCCCCCCTGCAAGGTACTCATAGTCTGTTTGCTTTCTGTCCTAGGGCCTCAAAATGGCTGGAATGACCCTCCCACCTTGAACAGAGCTGCCAAGAAGAAGAAGGTACTCTAGGAAATCCTGCCTCAACACAATTATGTACTGGTCACTTGAAAAGCAATAATTTAAGCTGCTTCTGGGGAACTTGTTGGCTGGGGAAGGAAAGAGTTAGCAAACTAAAGCTGCACCACATGAGCAGAAATAGCTTTTATGACTCTCCGATATGCATTTTCTCTCTCAAAATATTTCAGCCTCTAAAAGCATGGTGTTTCTTTGCTAAAGTTGTGGTTCTTAATAACAACATTGATCCTGGTTTGAAGGAAATTCTTCTGACTGTTCTCATCTGCAGTAATGCAGCTGAGTTTTGCAGGAGATGATACTTAGGCAAAATTTAAAGGCTCTGCAAATTGTTATAGATTATTGACTTTGCTGGAGCTGAAAGCAATTTATCCTGATTAAGGGTCTGACCCTGAGAGATCTGTTGAGAGTAAGACAATTTTCATGATGGAGATAATGTAGTTTTGTAAAAGGGATTTAGATTGCAGCAGGGCAGAAAAGCTGGGGACATTTGGCATGGAGCAGAGTGAGCCTTTTCATCCCCTGGTGCTGCTGTAGTCTGGAGTATCTCCACAGGAGTTGGTGCCATCCGCTGCTCTCTGACCCTGGTGTATTTGGGAAGCAGGAGTTCGTCTGGAGCATGTAAAGTGTAGAGAGGCAAAAACAAGTTTGAGAACAGGCAAGATAAGGTCTGGGTGAAGCCAGAAGTCTCCCTTTGAGACCTTTGCGTTTTGGTCACTGCAGTTCAAGGTTAAGAAGCTTTTGGAGACTGGATACAGGACACTTTGTATGCTCCTGACTGCTCCAGTGCTGGTTCATTTGTCCCACAGTAGCCTCTTGGGCTTCATGCTCTGAAGTAGAAGGAAGAAAGTTGTCAGAATAACTGCTGGACCTGAGAGCTCAAAAAGCAAGCAGCCTTCTGCAAGCAGGGTTTTTGCTACTGCTGTGTGTGTGTGGGAGCCAGAATTTCTGCCATAGCCAAAGCTTGAAGGTTGGCTCCCTTCTAAATGAGGAGTTATGCTTGTTGCATTCCCTGTTGGGTATTTAACAAATCTGTCAGTTGTGTTTCTCTGTTTGTTTCCCTTCTGTCCTCTGTTTGAGGGGTGGTTTAGGATATTATAAAATGACTCACCACATGGACTATTATAAAATAGGAAAAACGTCTGGCATTTCAAGCCATAATTTTCAACTGTTTTCCTATTAACAAAGAACTTATTCATCACTCAAAAGTTTATTGCAGTGATTCATTTCTTTTATAACTGATTTTGGTGCTGGATTGCAAATAATTTTTTTTGCTGTCCCGAACCACTAGATTAATTCTAGCATCATTCAGGGTTCTGTAACCTTGCCTTTTTTCCTTGTGCACCCAAAGAAACATGCACATTCCCATGGAAGCCCTTTGTTTTGTTTGGATTCCTGGGTGATGCCTAGCAGAGGCTAGTAGCTCATTTTGTTGTTTCTTCCCTCTACCAAATGTTTCTGAAACACTCCTATGTAAAGACTGGCAAATGCTTAGGGATGAATCTGAAGTGTGCCCAAAATCTGTCTTAGCAAAACCTGTGTGCCAGAAGCTTGAAAGGCTTTCAGAAGCTTTACTGGAGCATGTTGCTAGCTGTGACCTACGTACTGCATGAACAAAAATACACCCTTGGATGTGAGACACAAAAATCTAAATATAATGACCCAATAGTAAGAATAGATGCTGGTGTGGGTTAGTTTTCTCTTCTAATAGTGCTGGTCTGCCAAACCTCTGTTTTGTGCCCTTGGCAGAGGGAGAGTGGCTCTAATCTGAGGTTGATGCACCCAGTTTTTGTGGCCAGCGGTAGGCTGGGCTGCCCCATGGTACTTTAGTGTGCATCCAAAGGAATGGATTTGTTTAGCCAGAGTGAAATCCTGTTATTTCTATATCCAGAGCTCCCAGTTACTGTGGGTTAGGAAGTCTGTAAGAGCTGGGTATTGTGCTCTGCCTGTGGCAGCCACAGCAACATAAATACACTGGGTTTTTTGTTTTCTTTTTTCTTCCAGGTTCCTGATAACTTCCTGCCCCCGGTTCCCATCACTTCCCCCATCATGAACCCGCTGGCAGATCCACAGTCTCAGATGCAGCAGCCTCCAGCTCCAGCACCTCCCACTGGTGCACCCAGCTTCCAGTCCCCACACCTCCCCACAGGGCCACTGGTGCTGCAGGGTGGCTACCCACCTGCTTTCCAGCCCCTGGGACCATCCGTTGTACCTCCTGCTGCTTCCAAACCCAGCACAGAGGGGGCCCCTGGAGCTCCGATTGGCAATGCCATCCAGGTAACAGCCCCAGCAGTGTGCATGACTGTAGTTTATCCCTCAGTGGAGCCTGTGATCCTGTTGGCCAGGCATTGCCTGTACCCACACAGTGTACTGTGGGGTTTTTAGTCACCTGCTTTGCACATTGCTACCATAATCTCCACCTGGATGCTACCTTTTTGCAGTTAATACTGTAGTCAGCATGGGCCAACAAGCTGCTTCCTTCTGCAACTTCACAGCTTCCTTCAGAGAGGGAACAGCAGCAGGTGCTGATAATGTCACCTCCACATACCCACAGGGAAGAAATAGGAATTGTGTCAAACTAGCAAATAATGCCACTTGGCTTAGTTAAAAACAACATGTGGGCACAGTGACCTGGAAAAGCCTCACCTGTTCTGTTTCTCAGCATGTGCAGGCACTGCCAACAGAGAAGATTGCCAAGAAGCCCATCCCTGAGGAGCACCTTATTCTGAAGACAACATTTGAAGCTCTTATCCAAAGGTGCCTGCTGTCTGCCTCTGATCCAGTAAGTCGCTGCAGTGTTCCCAGAGCACCCCTGTGTTTGAGTGAATGTGCTGATACCTGCAGCACAGGTGGCCATTACAGGCTCTCCTTTGTTCCCTTTAAAGGCTGCTTTGAGCAGCCATGACAATGTGTAGGAAAGCCAGATGCACATAGGATGTGGAAATCAGAGGTCCAAGCACTTTGACTCTGGTCCTTACAGCCCTCAGCAAGGGCAGAGCCTGATGATGCTGTTCTTGGGCAGGGAATTAACCCATTGCAGCCCCCATGCAGCTCTTTTCAAAGGAAGGTTGGTGTGGGTTACAGTTAAGGTTTTGATGTTAATGGTTAAAAATTTTAAAACCTTCAGAGAGAGCTGTCCTTTCTGTCAAGTGCTCTCTGTGGAGCCATGCCCTGTACATTTGCTTAATTCTTGCTTGTAATTCAGAGCAGGAAGCAGCTTGTTACTATATCAGGTCTGAGCCCAGGCTCCCGTGCGTGAGAACATGCCTCAGATTGTGATTTCTGATAACAAACTCATTTCCAAAGCCAAAAATGACCAGCAGAGAAGTGGAAGGTTAATAAATAGCTTTAACACGACCACTGGAGCTGGATAGGAAAAACATTTCCTGTGGCAGCCAGCACTTTGTGAGCCATCCCTCTCAAAGCTTCTCATTTATTTCTGGTGGTCAGTAAATAACATGCCACCCCAAAGACCAGATGCTGACTATTCAGCTTGTGCCTGCCACGTGCTAGAAGGTGATGCTGGTGATGTGCAGAGGGCTTTGTGCACTAAATGTGCTTGGTTAGCAGCACAGACTTGTGCTCCTGTTACAGAGACTGGGAGCCAAGCTGTCTGAGGGCTCTGGCGAGGGCTGTGGGAGTATACTGTGGATTCAGTGTCACTTCTGCCTTCTCTCTGCTCACAGTTTCAGCTGGCTCTGTAGTTTTGTCTTGGTGTTTGTACGTATGTACTCCTTTTCCCTGTGTGTGTCTCAGTCTCACGGTTTCAGGGTGGGCTCACCCACACACTCCTTTTACAGAAGCTTTTTGAGGCTATAGACCTTTCTTTGAACAGACCTCAAGGTTCAGTAGGCATTCAATTGCTCAGAATCTTTTCTTTAAAGCTTAGCCTGTAGAGTGCACATATATATATATATATATATATAGA